>APFE030836222.1:0-23405 GCA_000404065.3 Pinus taeda | reverse complement strand
GTTTCCCCACACATTGTGGGGTTTGTCCCTGGCTCGCGCCATATCTTGTGTCCTCTTGTCTTGGCTTGTCTTCTGCGATTTATGTTTATGTTCTATCTGCAGTTTATCGTAATGCTGATGTGATTGTTGACTATGAAAATTTAAATAAATTGCTCTAGCATAGAACATACCTAAAATTAACAACAACATTTTAGTGTATGGCAAGTTGTTGATCATGGACTTCCTTTGGCTTGCCAAGGATCGTTGGGACAACTCAAGGATTACTTTAGCATATATGAGATTGTCATGGACAAGATTGCTTAGTGCGATAGACTAGATTGTGGCAGGCTAGTTTCTTCATCAGATTGTGATGTTGCATATCCGATATTGGAGCGATTTGCACGTGTTGTGTTTGACCTAGGAGTATGAGTGCTTGCAGGATTGAGTTGTAGTGATGGTGGCCTGTGTTTGACCGTAGCTCGGACAGACCTTGTAGGACACAAGATTAATAGTAGTATGAGCTAGTGGAGACCATGTAGACTCAGAAGGAGTCTAGCTTAAGAGGGAGTGACCTTATGGAAGTTTCAGATCTTCAGGTTCTGTAGATGGTGACGAGTAACTTCCTAGTGTTGGAAGTACCTCCCTTGCTAAGGAGGAGTGTTGAGATTTGTAGCTTGGTGGGTACTCCAGACTCTAGGGTACAGGGTTGTTGAGGATTTGGACTCACATGGGCTTTGTGGGCAAGAGTACCCAAGCAGTGGGCTTTGCACCCAAAGTTGTGGGTGTGAATCCATGAGGATATTTAATGGCTTTGCACTTGGACATGATAGATCACACTTAGAGGAGAAAGGGGTCGCTTCAATCACCAAGACAGCCCTTGTCATTTTAGAGAAATGAATTTTTATATGTTATGAGTGGGTGAATTGTCTTAAAGATCAAGGCGATAGCGTTGTATGTTAGCACGATGGTTGATTGATTGAAAGGTCGGTATGGTTGCTTGCTCAACATTACCCACCTCTACTATAGGGCATGCACTGTGGGGGTGTTTGTGTCATGTGGAGCAAATAAAATGCAAATTTAAAGATACCATGTCATGTATATGTCAATCAACTAATTGAGTAATACAACCCAGGAACCATGCTCGAAGGAGAAATAATAGTGCAAAGAAATAATAAAAATACTATTTTATTGCAAAACTACGACTCACCCGTCCTCTATGTTGCATTAGCATTGCTTAAAGTATCTTCTCCACTCAACCATCCTAGACACTACGATTGTAGTCACCTACTGCACAAAGTAATTTTGTATATGAAATCATGAATAAACCATAAGAGAAATTGAATAAAAAATATACAGAGAGATAACTTAATCATACACATACCTACTCGCACTTCATTAATGTTATAGCAACAACAACCATGAACAATAAGCCCTGAAAATGTGAACCCAGGTATAACTTTTCTTTTTATTTTTTATCAAACTTTTCAAAAAATCTCAAACCTCACACCCATTAAAAAGATCATACTACCTTGAAGCCATGACAAAAGGATAATTCATCCTGCAAACGACATATATTATGGTGGATTAACGACATATATTATGGTGGATTAAAAAACAGTATTATTATGTTGGAAAAAAATATGGCTCACCAATAGTTTGCGACGCGTTTGTAGAATCTCTAAGGTCTTTTCGCCACTTGACCTCATAGACTATAGAATTGTAGTCATTCACTACACAAAGAAAATCAATATAAATTGATTTGAGGCCACATATAGTAAATTGAAAAGCAAGTCAATAGAGTCACGAATGAGGAAAATATAATTGTGAGTGAAGTGCATTGCGTATAGTTAAGGTAATTCACCTTCATTTATGAACAATAACCTCACTCTCATTTCTTTCATTTTCTCTCCCTACAAGCAAAACCAAGACCAAACCACAAGAAATGAGAAAACGAGTATAACACAAGGCATGGTCACTCTCAAACTCTACAAAAACAAAATATGTAGACAAAAACAAACAAAAACTTGGAAACTCCCCCCTTGCACATTATTTCTATTGCAGTGTCCTCTCCTCTATTGAAAAGAAAAAAAGTGGGGTGAATAAGGTTAAAATACAAACATAGATAGTAATGATAAGCATATTTCAAAACCAACAATTATTTATAATAGGAAACATACCTCCTAAAGAAGCAGTATCCTCTCCTCTACTGAAAAGAGAAAAAGTGGGGTGAATAAGGTTAAAATACAAACATAGATAGTAATGATAAGCATATTTCAAAACCGATAATTATTTATAATCGGAAACATACCTCGTAAAGAACTTGTTATATAACGATAGACACCATTTTTTTTTCCATTTACTTCTGCTCACCAAAACAAGCCATCTACAAAAAATATGTAATAAAATATTAGAATCATTATAAAAATTATATTAGAGAGTTGAATGTAATAATCAATCATAATATGAAACATACACGTCTTTGAGTTTTGTTATATAAAGGGTGTTAATCCATATTGTATTTCACATATCCATGCTCACTGGAATCACCCATCTGAAATGGATACACAATAAACTATTAGCATTCTAATAAAAGTTAAACTAGAGAATTGAAGGCAAGAATTTGTCATCCAACTTAAGTACAGTCCATTTATATTCCATGCTATATCGCGAAATATATAAATTTTCTAAATTAGAAGTACTTCTATTAGGAATAATGCAATTAATGTTGTCATAAGAGAAATAATTCTTTTTGTAGAGGGATTTAAGCTTATTTAAACATATTGAACACCTAAAATCCTAGGGGCAACAGGGCAATAGTTTTGTCTATTAGCAAAATGGTTGATTTTGTTGAAGGGTATGTATGCTTGCTTGCTCAACCTTACCATCCTTTGTTGAGATTTGTAGCTTGGGAGGTACTCCAAACCCTAAGGTACAAGGTTGTGGAGGATTTAGACACACATGGACTTTGTGGGCAAGAGTACCCAAGTTGTGGGCTTTGCACCCAAAATTGTGGTTGTAAGTCCATGAAGAGATTTGATGACTTGGCACTTGGATATGATAGAGTACCCTTAATGGAGAAATGGGTTGCTTCAACCACCAAAAGAGTCCTTGTCATTGTGGAGAAATGAATTTTTGTATGTTTTGAGTGGAATAAATGTCTTAAAGATCAAGTCTAACTTTGTTAAAGAGACCCTTCATGAAAGGCTAGATGTTAGCCTAAGAGAAAGATATAAATATGTGAGAGGAGAGACATCATTCCACCCATCCAAGGACCAACACATCAAAGAATATACCTCTAAACTAGTTGTAGATAAGAAGGATCTCAAGGGAAGTAGAGAAGGAGCATTTTTTGTGCCTTCTTGAGACTTTTTTAGGGATGATATTGATAGGCAACAAGACGAGGGCTAAGTGGCGAATTATGGGAAGATTTTGTGGATATTTGTGGAGGTTTTTCTCTGTATTTCAGGCCGCAAGTTCTCTAGGTTGATTGCAGCTGAATGACATATATATTAGGTAAGGCCAAGAGGCCTAGTAAGAGGCCTAACATAGGCGGAAATCACAACAGGGCATAAAATAGTTAGAAGAGGCCTGAAGTAAGGGAAAATACATGGTTTGGAGAAGAATTTAGGGTTGACGTGTGCCCTAACCACAATTTAGAAAATGCACAAAGGTCGAGGTCAAGGGGAGCAACAAGAGGTTGCAAAACAAGGTATGTTTGTCCTCTTGTAATAATGTTGTTGCTAGTGGACAGTTGTCCTTGTTTGGACAGAGTTTGAAGGGCATCTAAAGGACAGTTTGAAGGGTAGCAGAAGGTGTCCTTGCAACCCTAGATCAATTTGACAAGGAATTCGACTGTTATAAGAAGGGCAAACTTTGAGAAGCCTAAGGGTTTGGTTCTTGGAGAAATAAGGGTAACCACGTAATGATCAGCTAAAGGGCACTTGGTGTGTCATGTTTAGTGCCCTAAAGGAGCAGAATTCAGTGAATCAGACTGTGCACAACGACGCAACTTAGAGAGAGCTGAGATTGTCTAGATCATGGGGCAGAGGATTCAGTTCAAGACGTGGAGGTGTGGTCTTGACTAGCTTGGCAGTGGGATTGGTTGGGAGTTCTCATGAATTGGTAGTGAACCTGGTGAACAATAGTTTGTTGTATGGAAAGCTGTTGAACATGGACTTCCTTTGACTTGTCATGGATCATTGTGACAACTTGAGGATTGCTTTAGAATATATGAGATTGGGATGGACAAGATTGCTTCGTGTGATGGAAAGGATGGTGGCAGGCTAGTTTCTTCATAGGATCGTGATGTTGCATATCCGATATTGGAGGGATGTGGACGTGTTATGTTTGACCGGGGAGTACAAGTGCTTGCAGGACTGAGTTGTAGTGATGGTGGCCCGTGTTTGACCGTAGCTCGGCCTGACCTTGTAGGACACGAGATCAATAGTAGTATGAGCCAGTGGAGACCATGTAGACTCAGAAGGAGTCTAGCTTAAGAGGGAGCGACCCTATGGAAGTTTCAGATCTTCAGGTTCTGTAGATCGTGACAAGTAACTTCCTAGTGTTGGAAGTACCTCCCTCGCTAAGGAGTGTTGAGATTAGTAGCTTGGGGGTACTCCAAACTCTAGGGTACAGGGTTGTTAAGGATTTGGACCCACATGGGCTTTGTGAGCAAGAGTACCCAAGCAGTGGGCTTTGCACCCAAAGTTGCGGGTGTGAATCCATGAGGAGATTTAATGACTTTGCACTTGGACATGATAGAGCACACTTAGAGGAGCAAGGGGTCGCTTGAACCACTAAGAGAGCCCTTGTCATTGGAGAGAAATGAATTTTTATATGTTTTGAGTGGGTGAATTGTCTTAAAGATCAAGTCGGCCTTAGTTAAACAAACCCTTATTTAAGGGCTAGAAGTCACCCTAAGTGAAAAATATAAGTATATGAGAGGAGATACCTAATTTCACACATCCAATGAGCGACATATCAAAGAATATACCTCTCAACTAGGCACAGATCAGACGGAGCTCAAACGAAGTGGATAAAGAGCATTTTTTGGTCTAAAGGATGGTTTTCCTAATTTGGACAGAGTTTGAATGGTGTCTAAAGGATTGTTTGGAGGGGAGTAGAAGGTGTCCTTACAACCCTAGATCAGTTTGACAAGAATAACTTTGACAGTTGTAAGAAGGGAAGACTTCAAGAAGTCTAAGGGTTTTTTTCTTAGATAAGTAAGACCAACCAAGTAGGCTTATGAATCATCACTAAGATGATTGTTGTAGAAAGACTTTTAAACAGTCATAATGGGTGGCCCTCCATGCCCTAAGATATTCATTGGAGCAATACAAGAAGGCAATAATGGGAAGTGGTCCCAAAGAGCTGAATAAAAGCAGTGGGCAGTTTAGGAGTTGTTTACAAACGAAGTTGTAAAAAACTCACAAGAAGACCCTATGTGTTGATTCGTTAGATGGAGTAATGATCAGCTAGAGGGTAGTTGGTCAGCCATGTTCAATGACTTAAAGGAGCAAGATTCATTGATAGAGGAAGATGAAGTTGCGGAACGCTACATTAGCGAGTAGCTGAAGTGTTGTTTGGCTCACGGTAGATTGGTTAATAAAGGATTGACATCAAACCCTAGTTTGTATTTCCTGTATTAGTGATTGTATGAGGGCCATGATCCTTGGTACAAGAGGCCTAGACAATTGTACTATAATTTGTTAATATAACGAAGTTGGGTTGTTGAAAAATGGTAAAAAGTTGCTTATTTATGTACATGTTGATTTATTGTTGTATTTATTCCACTGTGCAAAGTAGTTTGTTGTGGCATTTGAGTTGGTCATGTCATAGATTCCAAGACCCTAACGTAGATACTCTAGTGCCATGGAAAATCAACATCCTCATCTCTAGGGCACATTGTGTGCGGGTATGTGTGTGATGTGGAGCAAGAAATCACATAAATTTAAACATACCATTTGATGTATATGTCAAACCACTAACTAAGTGGTACTACCCGAGAACCACGCTGGAGGAGAAAAATTCAAGTAAACAAACAATAATAACCATATTTTGTTGGGAAACAACATCACTCACCCATCCTTTACGCTGCATCTACATTGCCTGTCTTCTCCCCTCGACCCTCCAAGACACTACAATTGGAGTCACTCATTACACAAAGTAATATTATATGTGAGATCATGAATAAACCACGAGATTTAATACCAAATACACAAAGCGATGTATTAAACATACACATACCTGCCCTCCCTTGGGTAATATTATAGAAGCAAATAGAATAAATCACTTACAATTTGTAGAATGTCTCACCCATCCTCTACAACATTTGTAGAATTTATAAGGCATCTTCACCACTTCACCTTTGTAGATTGTACAATTGTAGCTCTTCACTACATAAAGAAGATCAATATAGCTGATTCTGAGAGCATAGATAAGGCATATAATAAATTGAATAGCAAACAAATGGAGCCACAAATTAGCAAAATATATTATTAATTGAAGCGCATTGCATATAGGTATGTTGACTCACCCTCATTTACGAACAATAACCTTGAATTTTCTTGTTTGCTTCCTTCATTTCCTTTTCCACACCCAACAAATGAAACCGAGACCAAATTATAAAGAATATGAACCAAAAAAAAGGAAAACAAGTACAATAAACCCAACAAACAAAACCAAGATAGAAGTAAAAAAAAAAACAAGAAAAAAAAAATATGAAACAAAAAAAACAATTAAAACACAAAGCATGGCCATGCTCAAACTCAACAAAACATAACATGCAAATAAGAACAAAAAAAAATGCAAACATCTCCTTTGCACATCACCTCTCCCGTAATGTGCCCTCCTCCGCTAGAAGGAAAAGAAGTCACTGAATAAGGTTAAAACACACAGTCAGTAATGGTAAGCATATTTCAAAACCAATAATTATTCATAATAGGAAACAAACCTTCCCTAGAGTTTGTTTTATAACAATGAACACTCTCTTTTGTATTCCACTTCCTCATGCTGATCAGAACAATTCATCTACAGAAGATACAAAATAAGATCTTAGAATTGTTATATAAATTAAGCTAGGGATTTGAATGCATTTATTAACCATAATACGAAACACACCTCTTTGTGTTTGTTATATAAAAAGAGACGTCATTTTGTATTTCATGTGTTCATGCTCACTAGACAAGTATTCTGCAATAAATACACAATAAAATATTAAATTTCTAATAAAAGTTAAACTAGAGAGTTTGGAGGCATGAACTTGGCTTGAAACTTTGCGTCTAGTTATATTCCATGTTGTATCACAAAAAAATATAAATTATCACAAAAATATAAATTTTCTAAAGCAGATGTACTTCTACTAGGAATAATACAAACAATGCTTTCATACCATAGGGTCCACAAAGCGATCGTGTTGTATGTTAGCACGATGGTTGATTGGTTAAAGGGTCGGTATGCTTGCTCGCTCAACATTACCCACCTCTACTATAGGTCATGCATTGTAGGGGTGTCTGTCATGTGGAGCAAATAAAATGCAAATTTAAAGATACCATGTGATGTATATGTCAATCAACTAATTGAGTAATACAACCCAAGAACCATGCTCGAAGGAGAAATAGTAGTGCAAACAAATAATAAAAATACTATTTTATTGGAAGATTACAACTGACCCATCCTCTATGCTGCATTAGCATTGCTTAAAGTATCTTCTCCACTCCACTATCCCAGACACTACGACTGTAGTCACTTACTGCACAAAGTAATTTTGTATATGAAATCATGAATAAACCAAAAGGAAAATAGAATGAAAAATATACAGAGAGATAAGTTAATCATACACATACATACTCGCTCTTCACTAACGTTATAGCAACAACAACCATGAACAATAAGCCCTGAAAGTGTGAAACCAAGTATAACTTTTCTCCTTATTTTGTATCAAAGTTTTCAAAAAATATCAAACCTCACACCCATTAACAAGATCATACTACCTTGAAGCCATCACAAAAGCATTAATCATCATGCAAACAACATATATTACGGTGGATTAAAGCACAATATTATTATGTTGGAAAAAAATATGGCTCACCAATCATTTGCAATGCGTTTGTAGAATCTCTAAGGTCATTTCGCCACTTGACCTTCATATACAATAGAACTGTAGACGTTCACTACACAAAGAAAATCAATATAAATTGATTTGAGACCACATATAACACATAAAATAAATTGAAAAGCAAGCAAATAGAGTCACGAATGAGGAAAAGATAATTGTCAGTGAAGTGCATTGCGTAGAGTTAAGGTGACTCACCTTCATTTATGAACGATAACCTCCATCTCATTCTTTCATTTTCTCTCCCTACAAACAAAACCGAGACCAAACTACAGGAAATAAGAAAACGAGAACAACACAAGGCCTGGTCACTGTGAAACTCGACAAAAACATAATATTTAGACAACAACAATCAAAAACTTAGAAACTCCCCCCTTGCACATTATTTCTATTGCAGTGTCCTCTCCTCTGCTGAAAAGAAAAAAAGTGGGGTGAATAAGGATAAAATACAAACATAGATAATAATGATAAGCATATTTCAAAACCAATAATTATTTAAAATCGGAAACATACCGCCTAAAGAAACAGTGTCCTCTCCTCTACTGAAAAGAAAAAAAGTCAGGTGAATAAGGTTAAAATACAAATATAGATAGTAATGATAAGCATATTTTAGAACCGATAATTATTTATAATAGGAAACATACCTCCTAAAGAACTTGTTAAATAACGATTGACACTATTTTGTATTCCATTTACATCTGCTCACAAAAACAAGCCATGTACAAAAAATATGTAATAAAATATTAGAATCATTATAGAAATTATATTAGAGAGTTGAATGTAATAATCAATCATAATATGAAACATACCTGCCTTTGAATTTTGTTATATAAAGGGGGTTAATCCATATTGTATTTCACATATCCGTGCTCACTGGAATCACCCATCTGAAATGGATACACAATAAAATATTAGCATTCTAATAAAAGTTAAACTAGAGAATTGAAGGCAGGAATTTGTCATCCAACTTAAGTACAGTGCATTTATATTCCATGCTATATCACGAAATATATAAATTTTCTAAATTAGAAGTAATTCTACTAGGAATAATGGAATTAATGTTATCATAAGAGAAATAATCCTCTTTGTAGAGCGTTTTAAGCATATTTAAACATATTGAACACCTAAAATCCTAGGGGCCACAGAGCAATAGTGTTGTCTATTAGCACAATGGTTGATTTGTTGAAGGGTATGTATGCAATAGTGTTGTATATTTGCACAATGGTTGATCTGTTGAAGCGTATGTATGCTTTCTTGCTCAACATTACCATCCTTTGTTGAGATTTGTAGTTTGGGAGGTACTCCAAACCCTAAGGTATAAGGTTGTGAAGGATTTGGAAACACATGGACTCTGTGGGCAAGAGTACCCAAGCTGTGGGTTTTGCACCCAAAATTGTGGTTGTGAGTCCATGAAGAGATATGAAGAGATTTGATGACTTGGCACTTGGACATGATAGAGCACCCTTAAAGGAGAAACGAGTTGCTTCAACCACCAAGAGAGTCCTTGTCATTGTGGAGAAATGAATTTTTATATGTTGAGTGGGTGAAATGTCTTAAAGATCAATTTTGACTTTGTTAAAGAGACCCTTCATAAAAGGCGAGATGTCAGCCTAGAGAAAGATTAAAATATGTCAGAGGAGAGACATCATTCCACCCATCCAAGGAGCAACACATCAAAGAATATACCTCTCAACTAGTTGCAGATCAGAAGGAGCTCGAGGGAAGTAGAGAAGGAGTATTTTGTGTGTTCTTGAGACTTTTTTTTGGCCGATATTGATAAGCAACAGGTTGAGGGCTAAGAAGGAAATTATGGGAAGATTTTGTGGACATTTGAGGAGGTTTTTCTCTGTATTTCGTGTTGCAGGTTCTCTAGGTTGATTGCAGGTGAATGGCATATATATTAGGGAAGGTCGACAGGTCTAGTAAGAGGCCTAGCGTAAGCGGCAATCACAGCAGGGGATAGCATAGTTAGAAGAGGCCTGAAGTGAGGGAAAACACAAGGTTTGGGGAAGAAGTTAGGGTTGACATGTGCCCTAACCACAACTTAGAAAATACAAAATGCACAAAAACCGAGGTGAAGGGGAGCAGCAGGAGGTTGCAGAACAAGCTATGTTTGTCCTCTTGTATTAATGTTGTTCCTAGTGGATGGTTGTCCTTGTTTGGTAAGAGTTTGAAGGGCATCTGAAGGACAGTTTGAAGGGTAGAAGAAGGTGTGCTTGGAACCCTAGATCAGTCTGACAAGGAATTCAACCGTTATAAGAAGGGCAGACTTTGAGAAGCCTAGGGGTTTGGTTCTTAGAGAAGTAAGGGCAACCAAGTAGGCTTATGAATAATCCCTAAGTTGATTGTTGGAGAAGGAATTTTAACAGTGAGAGTGGGCAACCCTCCATGCCCTAAGATTGTCTTCGTTGGAGCAGCACAGGAAGGAAATAGTGGAAAGAAGTCCCAAAGAGATGAGGAGCAGCAGTGAGGAGTTTAGGAATTGTCCACAAACGATGTTGTGAACAACTCACAATAAGACACTATGTGTTGATTAAATGATGGACTAATGATCAACTAAAGAGCACTTGGTGAGTTGTGCTTAGTGCACTAAAGGAGCAAGATTCAGTGAATCAGAGTTCGCACAACGAAGCAACTTAGAGAGAGCTGAGATTGTCTAGATCAAGGGGCAAAGGATTCAGTTGAATACATGGAGGTGTGGTCTTGACTAGCTTAGCAATGAGATTGGCTCGGAGTTTTCGTGGATTGGTAGTGAACCTAGTGAACAACAATTTGTTGTATGGCAAGTTGTTGATCATGGACTTCCTTTGACTTTCCACGGATCCTTGGGACAACTCGAGGAGTGCTTTAGCATATATGAGATTGGCATGGACAAGATTACTTCATGTGATAGACAAGATGGTGGCTGGTTAGTTTCTTCAACGGATTGCGATGTTGCATATACGATATTGGAGGGATGTGCATGTGTTGTGTTTGACCTGGGAGTATGAGTGCTTGCAGGATTGAGTTGTAGTAAACGAGATCAATAGCAGTATGAGCTAGTGGAGACCATGTAGACTCAGAAGGAGTCTAGCTTAAGAGGGAGTGACCCTATGGAAGCTTCAGATCTTCAGGTTCTGTAGATGGTGACGAGTAACTTCCTAGTGTTGGAAGTACATCCCTCGCTAAGGAGGAGTGTTGAGATTTGTAGCTTGGGGGGTACTCCAAACTCTAGGGTATAGGGTTGTTGAGGATTTGGATCCACATGGGCTTTGTGGGCAAGAGTACCCAAGCGGTGGGCTTTGCACCCACAGTTCTAGGTGTGAATCCATGAGGATATTTAAAGGCTTTGCACTTGGACATGATAGAGCACACTTAGAGGAGCAAGGGGTCACTTCAACCACTAAGAGAGCCCTTGTCATTATAGAAAAATGAAATTTGTATACGTTATGAGTGGGTGAATTGTCTTAAAGATCAAGTCGGCCTTAGTTAAAGAGACCCTTCTTTAAGGGCTAGAAGTCACCCTAAGCAAAAAATATAAGTATGTGAGAGGAGATACCTCATTTCACACATCCAATGAGCGACATATCAAAGAATATAGCTCTGAACTAGACGCAAATCAGACGGAGCTCAAATGAAGTGGATAAGGAGCATTTTTGTGTCTTTTTGAAACTGTTTTGAGGGCCAAGATTGATAGGTAGCAAACTGAGGGCTAAGAGGTGAATTTTGGGCATCTTTCATTCATATTTGAGGGTTTTTTCTGTGTTTCAGGCTGCTAGTTCTCTAGGTTGATTCAAGATTGAGAGCATATCTTTTGGGGAGGGCAGAGAGGCATATTAGGACGCCTAACCTAGGCCGAAATCACAGCAAGGGACACCACAGTTAGAAGACGTCTGAAGTGACAGAAAACACAAGTTTTGTATCAGAATTTAGGGCTGACATGTGCCCAACCAAAGCTCAGAAATTGCAAAAAGGTCAAGGTCAAGGCGAGCAGCAAGAGGTTTTAGAACAAGATATGTTTATCAGTTTTTATTGATTTTTTTGTTAGTAGATGGTTTTCCTAGTTTGGACAGAGTTTGAATGGCGTCTAAAGGATTGTTTGCAGGGGAGCAGAAGGTGTCCTTACAACCCTAGATCTTTTTTACAAGAAGAACTTTGCCAGCTATAAGAAGGTCAGACTCTGAGAAGCCTAGGGGTTTCGTTCTTGGAGAAATAAGGGCAACCAAGTAGGCCTATGAATCATCACTAAGTTGATTGTTGGAGAAATATTTTCGACAGTTATAATGGGTAGCCCTCCATGCCCTAAGATCTTCATTGAAGCAATACAAGAAGGCAATAATGGGAAGAGGTCCCAAAGAGCTTAATAGAAGCAGTGGGCAGTCTAGAAGTTGTATGCAAACAGAGTTGTAAGCAACTCACAAGAAGACCCTATGTGTTGATTCGTTTGATGGACTAATAATTAGCTAGAGGGCAGTTGGTGAACCATGTTCAATGACTTAAAGGAGCAAGATTCATTGTTAGAGGCAGATGAAGTTGTGGAACGCTACATCAGCAAGTAGGTGAAGTGTTGTTTTCTCCACGATGGATTGGTTAATGAAGGACTGCAATCAAACCCTAGTTTGTATTTCATGTATCAGTGATTGTATGAGGGGCATGATCCTTGGTAGAGGAGGCCTAGACAGTTGTACTACAATTTGTTAATATAACGAAGTTGGGTTGTTGAAAAATGGTAAAAAGTTGCCTATTTATGTACATATTGATTTATTGTTGTATTTATTCCACTATGCAAAGTAGTTTGTTGTGGCATTTGAGTTGGTCGTGTCATAGATTCATAGACCCTAACCTAGATACTCTAGTGCCATGGAAAATCAACATCTGCATCTCTATGGCACATTGTTTGGAGGTGTGTGTGTGATGTGGAGCACAAAAACACATAAATTTAAACATACCATTTGATGTATATGTCAAACCACTAGCTAAGTGGTACTACCCGAGAACCACACTAGAAGGAGAAAACTTCAAGTAAACAAACAATAAAAACAATATTTTGTTGGAAAACAACATCACTCACCCATCCTTTGGGCAGCATCTACATTGCCTATCTTCTCCCCTCGACCCTCCAAGACACTATAATTGTAGTCACTCACTACACAAAGTAATATTATATATGAGATCATGAATAAACCACGAGATTTAATACCAAACACACAAAGCGATGTATTAAACATACACATACCTGCCCTCCCTTGGGTAATATTATAGAAGCGAATAGAATAAATCACTTACAATTTGTAGAATGTCTCGCCCATCCTCTACCACATTTGTAGAATGTCTAAGGCCTCTTCACCACTTCACCTTTGTACAATTGCAGCTCTTAACTACATAAAGATCAATATAGTTGAATCTGAGAGCATAGATAACGCATATAATAAATTCAATAGCAAGCAAATGGAGCCACAAATTAGCAAAATATACTTTAAATTGAAGTGCATTGCATATAGGTATGTTGACTCACCCTCATTTATGAACAGTAACCTCGACTTTTTTTGTTTGCTTCCTTCGTTTTCTTTTCCACACCCAACAAATGGAACCAAGACAGAATTACAAAGAACATGAACCAAAAAAAAAAGGAAAATGAGTACAACAAACCCAATAAACGAAACCAAGATAGAAGTACAAAAAACGAGAAAAAAAAATGAAACAAAGAAAAGCAATTACAACACAAAGCATGGCCATACTCAAACTCAACAAAACAAAACATGCAAATAAGAACAAAAAAATGCAAACATCCCCTCTCCACATCACCTCTCTTGTAATGTGCCCTCCTCCGCTAGAAGGAAAAGAAGTCACTGAATAAGGTTAAAACACACACAATCAGTAATGGTACGCATATTTCAAAACCAATAATTATTCATAATAGGAAACAAACCTTCCCTAGAGATTGTTTTATAACAATGAACACTTTCTTTTGTATTCCACTTTCTCATGCTAATCAGAACAAGTCATCTACAGAAGATACAAAATAAGATCTTAGAATTGTTATATAAATAAAGCTAGAGATTTGAATGCAATTATTAATCATAATAAGAAACACACATCTCTTTGAGTTTGTTATATAAAAAGAGAGGCCATTTTGTATTTCATGTGTTCATGCTCACTGAACAAGTATTTTGCAATAAATACACAATAAAATATTAAATTTCTAATAAAAGTTAAACTAGAGAGTTTGGAGGCATGAACTTGGCTTGCAACTTCAAGTCCAGTTATATTCCATGCTATATCACAAAAAAATATTAATTATCACAAAAAATATTAATTTTCTAAAGTAGATGTACATCTACTAGGAATAATACAAACAATGCTTTTATACCATAGGGTCCACAAGGCGTTAGTGTTGTATGTTAGCACGATGGTTGATTGGTTGAAGGGTTGGTATGCTTTCTCGCTCAACATTACCTTCCTCTACTATAGGGCATGCATTATGGGGGTGTTTGTGTCATATGGAGCAAATAAAATGCAAATTTAAAGATACCATGTGATGTATATGTCAATCAACTAATTGAGTAATACAACCCAAGAACCATGCTCGAAGGAGAAATAGTAGTGCAAACAAATAATAAAAATACTATTTTATTGGAAAACTATGACTCACCCATCCTTCAGGCTGCATTAGCATTGCTTAAACTATCTTCTCCACTCGACCATCCCAAACACTACGATTGTAGTTACTTACTGCACAAAATAATTTTGTATATGAAATCATGAATAAACCACAAAAGAAATTGAATAAAAAATATACAGAGAGATAAATTAATCATACACATACCTACTCACTCTTCACTAATGTTATAGCAACAACAACCATGAACAATAAGCCCTGAAAAAGTGAACCCAAGTATAGATTTTCTCTTTATTTTGTATCAAAGTTTTCAAAAAATTTCAAACCTCACACCCATTAACAAGATCATACTACCTTGAAGCCATGACAAACAGGTATAACTTTTCTCTTTATTTTGTATGAAAGTTTTCGAAAAATCTCAAATCTCACACCCATTAACAAGATCATACTACCTTGAAGCCATGACAAAAGGATAAATCATCGTGCAAATGACATATATTACGGTGGATTAAAGCACAATATTATTATGTTGGAAAAAAATATGGCTCACCAATCGTTTGCGATGCGTTTGTAGAATCTCTAAGGTCTTTTCGCCACTTGACCTTCATAGACTATAGAACTGTAGTCGTTCACTACACAAAGAAAATCAATATAAATTGATTTGAGACCACATATAACACATAATAAATTGAAAAGCAAGCAAATAGAGTCACAAATGAGGAAAAGATAATTGTGAGTGAAGTGCATTGCTTATAGTTAAGGTGATTCAACTTCATTTATGAAGGATAACCTCCATCTCATTTCTTTCATTTTCTCTCCCTACAAACAAAACCAAGACCAAACTACAAGAAATGAGAAAATGAGTACAACACAAGGCATGGTCACTCTAAAACTTGACAAAAACAAAATATGTAAACAACAACAAACAAAAACTTGGACACTCCCCCCTTGCACATTATTTCTATTGCAGTATCCTTCTTCTCTGCTGAAAAGAAAAAAAGTGGGGTGAATATGGTTAAAATACAAACATAGATTGTAATGATAAGCATATTTCAAAACCGATAATTATTTATAATAGGAAACATACCTCCTAAAGAAGCAGTATCCTCCTCTCGTCTACTAAAAAGAAAAAAAGTGGGGTGAATAAGGTTAAAATACAAAGATAGATATTAATGATAAGCATATTCAAAACCGATAATTATTTATAATAGGAAACATACCTCGTAAAGAACTTGTTATATAACGATAGACACTATTTTGTATTCCATTTACTTCTGCTCACCAAAACAAGCCATCTACAAAAAATATTAGAATCATTATAAAAATTATATTAGAGAGTTGAATGTAATAATCAATCATAATATGAAATATACATGCCTTTGAGTTTTGTTATATAAAGGAGGATAATCCATATTGTAATTCACATATTCGTGCTCACTGGAATCACCCATCTAAAATGGATACACAATAAACTATTAGCATTCTAATAAAAGTTAAACTAGAGAATTGAAGGTAGGAATTTGTCATCCAACCTAAGTACAGTCCATTTATATTCCATGCTATATCGCAAAATATATAAATTTTCTAAATTAGAAGCAATTCTATTAGGAATAATGCAATTTATGTTGTCATAAGAGAAATAATTCTTTTTGTAGAGGGATTTAAGCATATTTAAACATATTGGACACCTAAAATCCTAGGGGCCACAAGGCAATAGTGTTGTCTATTAGCACAATGGTTGATTTGTTGAAGGGTCTGTATGCTTGCTTGCTCAACCTTACCATCCTTTGTTGAGACTTGTAGCTTGGGAGGTACTCCAAACCCTAAGGTACAAGGTTGTGGAGGATTTGGACACACATGGACTTTGTGGGCAAGAGTACCCAAGCTGTGAGTTTTGCACCCAAAATTGTGGTTGTGAGTCCATGAAGAGATTTGATGTCTTGGCACTTGGACATGATAGAGCACCCTTAAAGGAGAAAGGGGTTGCTTCAACCACCAAGAGAGACCTTGTCATTATGGAGAAATGAATTTTTATATGTTTTGAGTGGGTGAAATGTCTTAAAGATCAAGTCTGACTTTGTTAAAGAGACCCTTCATGAAAGGCCAGATGTCAGCCTAAGAGAAAGATATAAATTTGTGAGAGGAGAGACATCATTCCACCCATCCAAGGAGCAACACATCAAAGAATATACCTCTGAACTAGTTGCAAATCAGAAGAAGCTCAAGGGAAGTAGAGAAGGAGCATTTTTGTGCCTTCTTGAGACTGTTTTTGGGATGATATTGATATGCAAAAGGACGAGGGCTAAGTGTTAAATCGTGGGAAGATTTTGTGGACGTTTGAGGATGTTTTCTTTGTATTTGAGGCCGCAAGTTCTCTGGGTTGATTGCAGGTGAATGACATATATATTAGGGAAGGCCGAGAGGCCTAGTAAGAGACCTAACGTAGCAATCACAGCAAGGGAAAACATAGTTAGAAGAGGCCTGAAGTGAGGGAAAACAAAAGGTTTGGAGAAGAATTTAGGGCTGACGTGTGCCCTAACCACAACTCAGAAAATGCACAAAATCCGAGGTCAAAGGAAGCAGCAGGAGGTTGCAGAACAAGGTATGTTTTTCCTCTTGTATTGATGTTGTTGCTAGCGGATGGTTTTCCTTGTTTGGACAGAGTTTGAAGGGCATTTGAATGGTAGCAGAAGGTGTCCTTGCAACCCTAGATCAATTTGACAAGGAACTCGACTGTTGTAAGATGGGCAGAGTTTGAGAAGCCTAGGGGTTTGGTTCTTGGAGAAATAAGGGCAACCAAGTAGGCTTATGAATCATCCCTAAGTTGATTGTTGGAGAAGGACTTTCAACAGTCAGAGTGGGCAACCCTCCATGCCCTAAGATTATCTTAGTTGGAGTAGCACAGGAAGGAAATAATGGAAAGAAATCCCAAAGAGATGAGGAGCAACAAGTGGTAGTTTAGGAATTGTTCAGAAACTAAGTTGTGAACAACTCACAATAAGACATTATGTGTTGATTCAATGATGGACTAATGATCAACTAAAGGGCACTTGGTGAGTCGTGTTTAGTGCCCTAAAGGAGCAGGATTCAGTGAATCAGAGTGTACACAACGAAGCAACATAGAGAGAGCTGAGATTGTCTAGATCATGGGGCAGAGGATTCAGTTGAAGACATGGAGGTGTGGTCTTGACTAGCTTGGCAATGAGATTGGCTGGGAGTTCTCGTGAATTGGTAGTGAACCATGAGAACAACAGTTTGTTGTATGGAAGGTTGTTGAACATGGACTTCCTTTGAGTTTCCATGGATCGTTGTGACAACTCAAGGATTACTTTAGCATATATGAGATTGGCATGGACAAGATTGTTTCGTGTGATGGATAGGATGGTGGTAGGCTAGTTTCTTCATTGGATCGTGATGTTGCATATCCGATATTGGAGGGATGTGCATGTGTTGTGTTTGACCCGGGAGTATGAGTGCTTGCAGGACTGAGTTGTAATGATGGTGGCCCATGTTTGACCGTAGCTCGGACTGACCTTGTAGGACACGAGATCAATAACAGTATGAGTCAGTGGAGACCATGTAGACTCAGAAGGAGTCTAGCTTAAGAGGGAGTGACGCTATGGAAGTTTCAGATCTTCAAGTTCTGTAGATGGTGACGAGTAACTTCCTAGTGTTGGAAGTACCTCCCTTGCTAAGGAGTGTTGAGATTTGTAGCTTGGGGGGTACTCCAGACTCTAGGGTACAGGGTTGTTGAGGATTTGGACCCACATGGGATTTGTGGGCAAGAGTACCCAAGTGGTGGGCTTTGCACCCAAAGTTGTGGGTGTGAACCCATGAGGAGATTTAATGAATTTGCACTTGGACATGATAGAGCACACTTAGAGGAGCAAGGGGTCACTTCAACCACCAAGAAAGCCCTTCTCATTGTAAAGAAATGAATTTTTATATGTTTTGAGTGGGTGAATTGTCTTAAGGATCAAGTCGGCCTTAGTTAAAAAGACCCTTCTTTAAAGGCTAGAAGTCGCCCTAAGCGAAAAATATAAGTATGTGAGAGGAGAGAACTCATTTCACACATCCAATGAGCAACATATCAAAGAATATACCTCTGAACTAGCCACAATCAGACGGAGCTCAAACAAAGTGGATAAGGAGCATTTTTTTGTATTCTTGAAACTGTTTTGAGGGCTAAGATTGATAGGCAACAAACCGACGGCTAAGAGCTGAATTTTATGGCAGATTTTGTTCATATTTGAGGGTTTTCTCTGTGTTTCACGCAATGTTTTTAAAACTGGAACTGCTGATCGGACCGGTCCACCTAATGAATCGATTTATTGACCGGAATTAGTCTAACCAAGACTGGTTTGGTCCAAACGAACCGGTTTTAGAAACATACATTAAATAATTAATTTTTAATGAAACAAACCTATTTTTAAGATTTAAAACCATGATTCCAAGCCAATAGAGACAAAATATGCAAATTTTGCTCATTTATATACCATGTAAAGGTGAATATATCGAAATGGCACCGAGTGCAATACATATTATCGACAAAATAGAAAAATACATAAGAAATGAGGCTCTAAATGGCCTATAAAGTCCAAAAACAATGTTGCAAGCTATGAGGCCATTGGCCTACTACAAGTCTACAGTGTACACATGATCAATCATCAAGTTCATCACCACTACTAGCCATAGCATCATCATCAGGAGCTACATAGACATCATCTGGTTCAAAAGGATGCCTCATTCTGATCTGCAACCTCAGTAGCAATGCCACCAATAACAATAGAAGTGGACCTAATGGAAGCACGAGTTTGTCGACCTGCACGACTAGTGTCTTCTATTGGTTCTTTGCCTTTCCTTGATGTCGCTACTGATCCTAGCTCTGATGCCGCCACAAAATCTGCTTCATCCACCGCTAAAGCCATGTCGATATCAAAATCAACCTCAAACACAGGGTCTTCAGTCTCCTCCACCCATTCTGATGTTGGATCAATATCGTCCAACATAATGGGATCTAGATCAAGTGCTTTTTTCATCATTTGATTCCTCCTCAGTCGAAGGTTGTATTGCACGAAAACAAGATCATTTAACCGTTTTTGTTCCCTAAAGGCTTGGAGAGGGTGTTTTTGGAGGGAAAGCACCCTTAATTTCCCTCTAAAACCCCTAAACTACCTTGGAAAAGCTGCAATGTGGGTCCTCGGTGGGCATGGCAGGTAACCGGTCGATTTAGTACCAGTTAGGTCAAATTTTTCACCACACAGCCTATTAAACGAAGTTTTCTCACCGGTTCCAACCGGTGGGCCTACTAACCCGCCAGTTAGACTGGTAACCGGTTAGCTAGGCTGATTTTTAAAACTATGGTTTCAGGCCGCTGGTTCTCTGGGTCGAGAACATATCTTTTAGGGAGGTCAAATAGGCCTATTAGGACGCCTAACCTAGGCCGAAATCACAACAAGGGACAACACAGTTAGAAGACGTCTGAAGTGAGCAAGTTTTGGATCTTAATTTAGTGCTAACATGTGCCCTAACCAAAGCTCAGAAATTGCAAAAAAGTTGAGGTCAAGGCGAGCAGCAGGAGGTTGTAGAACAAGGTATGTATGTCCTCTCTTATTGATGTTGTTTGCTAGTGGATGGTTTTCCTAGTTTGGACAGAGTTTGAATGGCATCTAAAGGATTGTTTGGAGGGTAGCAGAAGGTGTCCTTACAACCCTAGATCTGTTTGACAAGAAGAAATTTGACAGTTGTAAGAAGGGCAGACTTTAAAAATCCTAAGGGTTTTGTTCTTAGATAAATAAGACCAACCAAGTAGGCTTATGAATCATCACTAAGTTTATTGTTAGAGAAATATTTTAGACTGATATAATGGGTAGCCCTCCATGCCCTAAGATCTTCATTGGAGCAATACAAGAAGGCAATAATGGGAAGAGGTCCCAAAGAGTTGAAGAGAAGCAATGGGCAGTCTAGAAGTTGTTTACAAACAGAGTTGTAAACATCTCACAAGAAGACCCTATGTGTTGATTTGTTTGATGGACTAACAATCAGCTAGAGGGCAGTTGGTGAGCCATGTTCAGTGACTTAAAGGAGCAAGATTCATTGATAGAGGCAGATGAATTTGTGGAATGCTACATTAGCGAGTAGGTGAAGTGTTGTTTTGTTCAAGTTAGAGTGGTTAACGAAGGACTAACATAACACCCTAGTTTGTATTTCCAGTATTAGTGATTGTATGAGGGCCATGATCCTTGGTACAGGAGGCCTAGACAGGTTTACTACAATTTGTTAATATAACGAAGTTCGGTTGTTGAAAAATGGTAAACCGTTGCCTATTTATGTACATGTTGATTTATTGTTGTATTTATTCCACTGTGCAAAGTAGTTTGTTGTGGCATTTGAGTTGGCCATGTCATAGATTCAAAGACCCTAACCTAGATACTCTAGTGGCCATGGAAAATCAACATCCTCATCTCTACGGCACATTGTGTGGGGGTGTGCGTGTGATGTGGAGCAAGAAATCACATAAATTTAAACATACCATTTGATGTATATGTCAAACCATTAACTAAGTGGTACTAACCGAGAGCCACGCTAGAAGGAGAAAACTTCAAGTAAACAAACAATAAAAACAATATTTTGTTGGAAAATAGCATCACTCACCCATCCTTTGCGCTGCATCTACATTGCCTATCTTCTCCCCTCGACACTCCAAGACACTACAATTGTAGTCACTCACTACACAAAGTAATATTATATATGAGATCATGAATAAACCACGAGATTTAATAACAAATATACAAAGCGATGTATTAAACATACACATACCTACCCTCCCTTGGGTAATATTATAGAAGCGAATAGAATAAATCACTTACAATTTGTAGAATGTCTCACCCATCCTCTACCACACTTGTAGAATTTCTAATGCATCTTCACCACTTCACCTTTGTAGATTGTACAATTGTAGCTCTTCACTACATAAAGAAGACCAATATAGTTGATTCTGAGAGCATAGATAAAGCATATAATAAATTGAATAGCAAACAAATGGAGCCACAAATTAGGAAAATATACTTTTAATTGAAGCACATTCCATATAGGTATGTTGACTCACCCTCATTTACGAACAATAACCTCGACTTTTCTTGTTTGCTTCCTTCGTTTCCTTTTCCACGCCCAACAAATGAAACCGAGATCAAATTACAAAGAATATGAACCAAAAGAAAGGAAAACGAGTACAACAATCCCAATAAACGAAACCAAGATAGAAATATAAAAAACGAGAAAAAAAAAAAGATGAAACAAAGAAAAACAATTACAACGCAAAGCATGGCCATGCTCAAACTCAAAAAAAAAAACATGCAAATAAGAAAGAGAGAAAAATGCAAACATCCCCACTGCACATCACCTCTCCTGTAATGTGCCCTCCTCTGCTAGAAGGAAAAGAAGTCATTGAATAAGGTTAAAACACACACAGTCAATAATGGTAAGCATATTTCAAAACCAATAATTATTCATAATAGAAAACAAACATTCCCTAGAGTTTGTTTTATAACAATGAACACTCTCTTTTGTATTCCACTTCCTCGTGATGATCAGAACAAGTCATCTACAAAAGATAAAAAATAAGATCCTAGAATTGTTATATAAATTAAGCTAGAGATTTGAATGCAATTATTAATCATAATAAGAAATACACCTCTCTTTGAGTTTGTTATATAAAAAAAGAGGCCATTTTGTATTTCATGTGTTCATGCTCACTAGACAAGTATTCTGCAATAAATACACAATAAAGTATTAAATTTCTAATAAAAGTTAAACTAGAGAATTTGGAGGCATGAATTTGGCTTGAAACTTCGAGTCCAATTATATTCCATGCTATATCACAAAAAAATATAAATTTTTTGAAGTAGATGTACATATACTAGGGATAATATAAACAATGCTTTCATAGCATAGGGTCCACAAGGTGATAGTGTTGTGTGTTAGCACGGTGGTTGATTGGTTGAAGGATCGGTATGCTTGCTCGCTCAACATTACCCATCTCTACTATAGGGCATGCACTATGGGTGTGTCTGTGTCATGTGCAGCAAATAATATACAATTTTAAAGATACCATGTGATGTATATGTCAATCAACTAATTGAGTAATACAACCCAAGTCCCATGCTCGAAGGAGAAATAGTAGTGCAAACAAATAATAAAAATACTATTTTATTGGAAAACTACGACTTACCCATCCTCTATGCTGCATTAGCATTGCTTAAAGTATCTTCTCCACTCGACCATCCCAGACACTATGAATGTAGTTACTTACTGCACAAAATAATTTTGTATATGAAATCATGAATAAACCACAACAGAAATTGAATAAAAAATATACAGAGAGATAAATTAATCATGCACATACCTACTCGCTCCACTAATGTTATAGCAACAACAACCATGAACAATAAGCCCTGAAAATGTGAACCCAGGTATAACTTTTCTCTTTATTTTGTATCAAAGTTTTCAAAAAATCTCAAACCTCACACCCATTAACAAGATCAAATACGTTGAAGCAATGACGAAAGGATAAATCATCATACAAACGACATATATTATGATGGATTAAAGCACAATATTATTATGTTGGAAAAAAATATGGCTCACCAATCGTTTGCGATGCGTTTGTAGAATATCTAAGGTCTTTTCGCCACTCGACCTTCTTAGACTATAGAA
>APFE030836218.1:0-20692 GCA_000404065.3 Pinus taeda | reverse complement strand
CCAAGAATATTATAGATCTGATATGACAATAGAAGATAATGCAAATAAACCCAGATATGATATGAAATGAATCTTTATTATCAAACCCTTATGTTAGGGCAACACCATACAATCACTCCTTAAGGAAGGAGAATACTCCACAAGCTATATGCTTGTTCATACAAGAATACTTCTCTTCATATCTCTCCATGTGGAGTCTCTAGCCTCTATATAGGCCTCATACATACAATACCATGCATCATTACCATGGTTTCCTCATACCATCAACTAATACCATGGGCCCCTTACATTATTATTAACTACTTGTGGTCCCTTACATGACATGGGTTAACCACCTTATTTATTACTATGGCCCATCCCATTATTACATTATTACCTTGGGTACCTCCCTCGGTACCCCATATTACCCCCTTAGGTATATAACATCCATTAATCAGTGTTGATACTCAGTTATGTAACTTGCATCCAAAGTAGGTGGACAAGCATGTAGCGTGTGTTAGGGCTAAAAGCATGGCTTTTAAGTTGATTGACCTTGAAACTCAGACCTTTTGGAGATGTGATGCTTAGCACTTTGCAAAGGGATGATGACAAATGTTTCAAGGATGTTGATTGATCCGATTTTTAGGACTTTTGAGTGGATATGAAAAAATGACCTATAAAATTATATACATTCAAGGAAATGATATGAAAATTAGATTTAGCCGTTGTCACAGAAGAAGGAAATTCACCAGTTATGTGGCATAAGCATTTGGGTCACATGAGCGAGAAGGGCTTAAAAATCTTCGTTGGTAGAAGTTTACTCCGAGGTTTGAAATCCTATAATCTTGATCTTTGTGAGAATTACATATATGGTAGACAAAGAAGGGTTTCATTCTTTAGATGTGGCCATGATAGAAAGAAAAAATTATTACAATTGATACACTCATATGTATTTGGGTTTGTCAACATTAAGTCATTAGAAGGATCATCATATTTGGTAACATTTATAGATGATGTATCGAGGAAGGTTTGGGCCTACCCTATGAAAAGTAAAAGTGAAGTGTTTGAAATATTTCAAATTTTCATGTTGTTGTTGAAAGAGAAACTAACAAATTTCTCAAGTGCTTGAGAACAAATAATGGTGGAGAATATTGCTTAAATACATTCAAGGAATATTGTAATAAGTTTGGCATAAATCATGAGAATATTGTGCCTGGTAGTCCTCAACATAATGGAGTTGTAGAAAGGATGAATCACACCTTTATGGAGAAAGTGAGAAGTATGTTGTCGAATTTTAGATTGGAGAAGCATTTTTGGGTAGAAGTAGTAAGGACATCTTGTTATATTATAAATCGATCTCCTACTACAACCTTGGATCTTGTTATATTATTAATCAATCTCTTATTACAACCTTGGATGGTGGCATTCCTGAAGAAGTTTGGACTAGTAAGGAGTTGAATTATTCTCATTTGAAAATCTTTGGATGTGAATCATTTATACATATTCCCAAAGAAAATAGAACTAAGCTAGGTGATAAATTTGTGAAGTGCATTTTTATGGCATATGATATGCGGATGGAGAATTTGGTTTTCGTCTATGGGATCCAACCAAACATAACGTTATTAGAAGGAGGGATGTTATATTTAATGACTCATATATGTTTAAAAGACTTGTACGTTAGTTGGAGGTCATTGACAGGATTGAAAAACAACAAGAAAACAACCCACCAATGCATGAAAATGGACAACAAATTCAAGAGCGGGAAGGCCAACAAGTGGAAAATGATGAACATCAAGAAGAGGGAACCTTTACAAGAGATTCAACCTAATAATGCACCACTACAGCCGGTTCATGGATCTTCTAGGCCTCATAAGCCTTCACAAAGGTATCCTAGTTCAAAAACTATATTTTATTATCTAATGAAGGTGAGCTTGATTTTTTTTAGGAGGCTTGTAAAATTGAGCACAATAAAGAATGGAATAGAGCAATGGAAGAAGAAATGAACAGTAAAACTTGGGAATCGGCAAAGCTCCCAAAATGTAGAAAAACCCTACAAAACAAATGGGTATACAAGATTAAGCATGAAGGTGACGAAAAGAAGTGGAGGTCAACAAGGAGTGTGTTGGTGAAAATATTTTCCCAAAAAGAAGGTATTGACTTCACTGAAATTTTTTCACCTATTGTCAAAATGTCATAGTCATTATTGGTCTTGTGTGGTGCTTTAAACTTAGAATGTGAATAGTTAGATGTAAAAATTGATTTCATTCATGGTGAATTGGAGGAAGAAATTTATATGGAGCAGGAAAAACACTTCATAGAAAAAGACAAAGAAGCAAAACACTTCATAGAAAAAGACAAAGAAGACCTAGTTTGTAGGTGAAGAAAAGCCTTTATGGGTTGAAATATGTACCTCGACAATGGTATAATAAATATGATTAATTCATGTTGGAACATGGTTTTCACAAGTTAGAAGCTAACCATTGTGTCTATATCAAGTGGTATGATCAAGGAAAGTATATAATATTACTGTTATATTTTGGGCATGATATGAATATGATCAATAGGTTAAATAAATATTTGGGTAACAAATTTACAATGAAGGATTTGGATCCAACAGAATAGATATTTGGCATGATTATTATGCAAGATAAGAAAAACAAAAGGTTGTGGTTGTCACAAGAAAAATATATGAAGAAGGTGCTTGATAGGTTTGAATATGAAGGATGCCAAACCACTTAGTACACCCCTTGCCGCCCACTTTAAGTTGATTACACTTGGTACACCCGCCACCCACGTTAAGTTGATTACGGAGTTATGTCCTAATGATGACAAGGAGAAGGGAGAAATGAGCAAGATTCCCTATGCTTCAGCAGTTGGAAGCCTATGTATGACATGGTATGTGCATGAGCAAGATTCCTTATGCTTCAGCGGTTGGAAGCCTATGTATGACATGGTATGCACATGATCACACATTCCATATTGAATGAGAAAACAACATTGGAAAGCAGTGAAATAAATTTTGAGGTATCTCAAGGGTGCTACTCATTACTGTTTATGTTTTGGTCATAGTGATACTATGTTTGAAGGATTTACACATGTAAATATGGCTGGAGATATGGACACCACAAAGTAGCTCTCTCCACAACAGAGGCAAAGGACATAGGTTAACAAAAATTTGCAAAGAGATGTTGTCTATTAGTCAAGCACCAGTAAATATGTTGTCGATT
The DNA here is from genome assembly GCA_000404065.3 of Pinus taeda. Lineage (NCBI taxonomy): Eukaryota > Viridiplantae > Streptophyta > Pinopsida > Pinales > Pinaceae > Pinus > Pinus taeda. Next base: position 17,486 of record APFE030836218.1, on the reverse strand, counting down.
TTACTGCTGAACAATTTCTCCTTACTGGTAAATATGCACCGGTAAATCTTCCTTCAAACAACTTTTGACATCTTAAAAACTTTGCTTCTTGAACCTCTTCCTCACGTACCACTTGGAAAACTAAAGGCAGAGGATATAATTTTGACACCACCGCGTAGGGAAAACAAAAAATTCACGTGATAGTAAAAACCGAAGTGTAAAACCCAGAAAATTGTGCCAAGTAACAACACAGTATAACAAAGTAAAGCACGGTTCAACTCAAACACTTACAAAACTAAAACCTCAGACTTCAACTCATTCACTGCAGTGAAAAATAGAAATTTTACACATTTTAACCGCTCTCTAGTTTTTGAGCAGTAGCTCACTGTAACAAAAGGTAATTCTTGTTTTCATATGCCCACCTGAATTTCTTCCACGATTCTTGGCTCCAGACCTCTCGACTTCACCTGCAAGTAAAACTAAACTACGCAAACCCATATACTAAACATAAATTCTTTCATTAAAAATTTTATGACAAGAATACAAATTAAACAAGATATGGAGGGGCAGACAGACATTTAATTTCTGAAAATTCTGGATGTTGCGCGGTACATTTTCCATGTGCGTAGCAAAACCTGGTGTTTACTTTTTAACAACTCTGCCATGATTTTTTTGTGTTCTTAAATGTTTGATGTGTTGTACGAGGAAATGTTTTATAGACTGGAATGGAGATTGTACTCCTGCTCAAAATCTCATTTACATTCTTATCCTTATCCCGAAAAACAAAATCTGCACCCTGTAAGGAAAATTCTAGTTTCGAGTTGCTGTTGTACTGCTAAAAATGGTTGCTGTCAATTGTCATTGCCATTTATAAAGCCAGCCAAAATATAGAAAAATGCAGAAGGGCCGAAAGACTCTCAAGGCTTTGGTAACAAGTATTTGTTATTATGTTCTCTAAGGAATTTTAGAAGGCGAAATTGCAACTGTCAAGCAATTCGGATGGCGTTGCATCGAATTCCGACCATCATGCGCTATAAGAAATTTTACAAGGCGAAATTGCAATTGTCGAAACTTATATATATTTCCAAGAGACATTAGAATCCTCTGGTGTGCATGTACGGTGGCCGTTTCTAATGAAACTATTGGTATACGTGACTTAGCTATCAAACTAGCATTTTACATGCAAATTAAACGCGAAGAATCGAAGAGTATTTGATTATGGGCTGTTGTGGTTCTGCGTGTAGATGTAATCAGTATGTGCAGCTAAACTTCGCCGATTCAAACACTCCTCTTCATCTTCACTTTTCTGGCACGTTTCTTCACCGTCTATTCTCTGAACTTTATTTAACTGTAATAAGCACCATAAGCAAAGACAAAGTCATGCCTATCCGCAAAAAAAAACCACTGAAACAATCAAATATTTATGATCATTATCAAATGTCTGTATTAAAAATGTATATAAAACTTACAGCATCATCGATAGGCAATACTTCTTTGACAAATAACTCTGAGACTACAATGGAATTTCCCGGTCTCCCTGTGTAAGAATAAGACATAAAATAATAGTTAAATTGATGAAATTTCTATTTTGTCTAATAATTTATTTTTAAATCTCTTCTAAATTTATATGGATGTAGATTTTGAGAATATCTCAATAAAAAAAACTGCAATCCCAACCCAATGAAAATATATAGACAATTGAATCCCTACAGGACGAAAATAAATAGAGAAATAGGGAAATAAACCTTTATCAAGTGGCCGGATTGAAATTACAGTGGTCAAAAGCAAGATGGCAAATATGAAGGAAAGCCAGTTTTTTGCAGGCTGCCGCACTGATCCTCCACAAAACATTTTCTCCAATTCTTTGGGATACCCAAAAATCAAACTATTTGTGCCACAAATGTGTATCACTGCACAATCTATCTGATCTACAGTTCTGATCTGCTTTTCAAGTGAATTAAGAGATCAGATCGACATTTATTCCCCAACTTTAGCGAAATAACTGTTACAGTCGACTAGTAGATAGAGTGTGCGGATTTTGTGGATGCCAAATATATGAATTTATAGAGCCAAGGGCTCCATACACCGCGAGTCAAAGTCATGCACGTCTCCAATGCCATCCATACACGTATTAATTCTTTAAAAAATCTGGAATTGTGTGATGTGATGGTTTCTGCGCGATTTTATTTCAGGAGTGGCCAGAATGGTTTGACGTCAAAGTCAGAGAATCGTATAGGCTTCTAATACTCAGAGTTTTGCGACGGCGGAACTTGTGCACCTTTTTCTCATCCAGAAGCTTCGGTTATTTAACTTCTGCATTTGAGATTATAATAATAATAATAATATTCATTTTCAAGGTCCTAGTTAACTAGAAACTAAATTTGTGTATGAGATTAGACACTAAATTTGTGTATGAGATTCTTTGTTTTTGGGATAAGGGACTCACTTTCCCGCTGTGATTTGATTGCTAAATCTACGAAGGTATACATACTCTATCCTCTTTGATTTTGAACTTGTAAATTTAAAAAAAAAAACACATGCTCTTAACCATTAGGCCAAATCAAACTGTATTAGAGTAGCTTAGAAAGTAAAAAAATTGATTTTTTAATTTTATTTAAAATTTGGTGATAAAACATTAATTATTTTGAATTAATTATAATAAATTATTATTTATTATTCGATAAAAAAATTATTTTACACAATAATTTGATTGTTAAATTTATAAAGCCATACACATTTTATTCATTCCTCTAAATTTTCTCTGAATTTAAACCTGCTCCCTCTTAAAAAAACACGTACTTTAAGTATTAAGCCCATTCAAATTATCCATTTACCCTTTAACCAGACCCATTAGGATTATATTTGTGTTAGATTCTGGAAACTATGCTTATGATATCACAACGTAATTCTTTTGAATTATATGGGAATTAGTTGAACATTTCGCGGTGTTCAAACGACACGTGGTTAATGTTTTATTGTCATCATGCGACTTTTCTAACCATATCTTCAATTTTAACAATTTAGGCCATGTGCTCTCGTGGTTTTGGATTGTTTGGTGAATGGGTTTTTAATTTGAAAAAAAAAAAAAAAAAACAAACCAACAAACAAAGAAAGGGTTTTTCTATATTGACTTATTAATGGGATTGAACAAAAATTTAAATTAAAAAAGGCACATCATATAATTGCATTTTAAGCAATAAAATTTATAATAAAATTTAGAGCGTGATGTACCACGCACCTTGTAATATATTAGCGTTGGTATTAATACAAAGTTGTGTAATTTTGGAGGGACATAGTAAGAATTTATATAGATGATTATATTGTAACAATTGATTTAAAAATATATATTAAAAAAATTTGATTTATTTGATTTATTATCATAATTATAATAAAATTAGCTGATATATATTTTATTATGTTATTTTAATTAAAAAAATAGTGTATGTAATTTATGTATTAATTAATATATATTATTTTATTTTGAGATTTATCAACTGAAAGGATCAAATATCTCAAGATGCAATTTTGTTGAGAGAAAAAATTGAGGAAATTTTTGCACCTTGAGAGCTTGATTCCTCTAAATTTTTGGTAGACTCAGAATTAAAATAGATCTATGATAGCTTTGAGTAACATTATAAATATATATATATATATATATATATATATTTTTTTAAGACTTTGAAATATTTTATTTATTTATGATTGACATGCTCTCCACATTGAAATGTTAATGAATAAGCCCTCATATTTCCTAAGAAGTAGAAAACATATACAAATAGGATAATCTCTCTCTCTCTCTCTATATATATATATATATGATGCAGGAGCATCTGGTCGACATGGCGGAGACCGAGACAGCGGGGACAAAGTTTCAGAAGAAGATTGGGAAGGTTAAACAGTTCGAGGACGGACAGCAAGACTGTCAAGTCTTCTTTTTAGTTTCATTTTATTTTCTTACGAGGTCAATTACAGTCTGTTTAGTTTCTGTTGGGAAATCTTACTTAGTTTACATTACTGTAGCTATCAGAAATAAATTGTAGTTAATAAATTAGATTAGTGCAAATAATGTATTCAATCACCCTTTGTGGGACCGCAGTGACAGATGGGCAAAGTCGGTTTTATAAACTATCGAGTACTGGAAACAAGAAAACATAATTTAATAACCAATTGTATAAGGTAACTGCTGACAGTTATCTACCGAATGCCCTCAAGAATGTATAAAGAAAAAAAAATCGAAATCCTACAGGGGTTCAGCAGCAAAGTAACAGAGAACTAATAATACAAGAAACAGACAGATTTTTTTCCTTTCTCCTTCATTTCGAAATTACTGTGCACAAATGAATGTATAGATAAAGCATTTACATTCTGTACAATTCGCATTTCTGACAAATAGAAGTTCTGTGTAAACTATTGTAATAAACAATATCGATACCGAGAGGCATTAATATAGAATCAAACTTATGTAAACCATTGCATAGCAAAGTGACGGTGCAGGTGAACCTACAAAGAGCATCCCATACAACTGAGCGCATAGCGACGCCAGACAAGACCACAGTAAAGCAAACCGAGAGTGAAGCGAAGAGCATGTAAGACAACAGCATAGCAAACGGAGAGTGGAGCGAAGAGTTGGAATTGCCCAGATCGAAACCGGGTAAGAAATCAAACCCATGAGAGCCGAATACAAAATTGAAAATTTCCAACGCATATATATATATGTATTACAATTGCAGTTCTGTATTAAATTAAGAATTTACAACTGAATCGTAAGAAGGGTCGAACCCTTTCCGCCTCTAAACAGGCGTGACCAAAAGAATACCCAAGACGCTTACATTACACAGGCGTTACTGCCAAATATACATAAAGCCTATACCCTACAGCAATAAAAGAATACAGACACGAAATGCCATACGTGGCCGAGGACCAATAGGGTCCCTAGGGTATAGACCCAGCAAATCTACAGGCAAACTTAACTCACAAAAACAACCAAACAGGAGGAACAGAGCTACCCGGGGATATGAAACTGTAATCTGTTGCGTATGACCATAGAGCCGTCACCTGCAAGGAAGAAATGCAACCACATTAGGGTTTGGCGAATAGATAAAACCCTGAATCAGATGCGATGCCATAACTTCACAACAAAAGGACTGTAATAGGACCAGAAACGAGGAGTAATAGGGAGGGTATTTGCCATACCTGTGGGTGAACGGTTTCCGGGTTCACCGAGACCATACCTGACCACAGAGGGGCCAAACTGGTCAGCAATTACTCAAGGAGCAGAAACGAAACTATAGCAGAGAGCTAGACTTACCAGATCGAAGAGTTGAATGTCCGACACCGGAAGTTGCGAGCCACCGAGCATGCATCGATTCTGAGCACAACGAAACCATCCACATGGAGAAACGACCATAAAGACACAGCACGTGACCAAGCAAACCAAAAGCTCAGACAGAGAACAAGCCGACCAAGAAACCAGAGAAGAGTTCAATGACAAAACCACGGACAGAGTTACCACTTACCGTCGCATACGAGAAACAAGTACCCAGGTGAAACCACGGTGGAAAACCAAGTATCCAGGCGAGAGAACCATTAAAAACGACCAAGTATCGACTAGTTTTCTCCAAGCTAGAGCCGAGCCGAGACCAGGTTGCAGACCAGCGAGCTCACAGTGCCAAATGACCCAAAAGCGCGAAAAGAATCAACAAAAGGAGGAACGGGACGATTAGGGTTTCCATGTAATCGAGGCGGACAGGTGTTAGCCGGAGAAGGGGCAAGGTACCGGAGGGTAGGTAGGACGTACCGCCATAATAAAAACTCGGATCGATCTAAACGATTAAAAATCAACTACAATCAACATACCAGATTCACAAGTACCGCGGGTAGGTGAGTTGGAGAGGAGCCACGTGGACGGGCCACATCAATTGGTATCAGAGCAGAGTTTTTTTTTGTTTATTATTTTATTTGTTAGTTAGAGAAAGATGGCAGAAGTACAAGCGCCAAGACGAGGGCGTGGCAGAGGTGCACGAAGAGGAGGAGGAGATGAAGGATTAAGAGAACAGATTCGAGTTCTTACAGCTCGCTTGGAAGCAGTAGAAGCGGGTAGACGAAGAGACCCAGAATTGGGAGATGAGAGTGAGGAAGAAACAGTAGCTGCTGCAGAAGCTTCTGATGAAGAGGCTCCAGAATTAAGACTGCTGCGTTCCATCTTATTGGCTAGCAGCAAGCCAAAGACAGAAATTTCAAATTATGATGGTAGTCTGTCTGCTGATATTCTGATAGATTGAATCAGCAAACTGGATAAATACTTTGAAAATGAAGAAATTAGGGAGGACAAGAAAGTTAATTTCGCTGCTACTAAGTTGAAGGGACATGCCCTCTTGTGGTGGGATAATGTCCAAGCAGACAGAAAAAGATTGAATAAGTCACCCATACGAACCTGGGCGAGGATGGTAGTGAAACTGAAAGGCAGGTTTCTGCCGAAAGATTACCAGGTTGAACTATGTCGGAGAGTGCAGAATTTGAGACAGAAGGGTATGACTGTCAAAGAATACACGGAAGAGTTCTACCGGGTCAATCTACGTGCTGGCTACACAGATGAGACTCCAGAGAAGACAGCACGGTATGTTAACGGTTTGAGGATGGAGATCCTGGATGAAATTAGTATTCTTTCTCCCAGAAGTATAGAGGAAGCCTTTCAGAGTGCTGTGAAGGCTGAGGAGAAAATTAATCGAAAGCAGAATAACAGGAGAGGAAGAGGAAGTGGTAGAGGACGAGGACAGTCCTACGGAAGAGGAAAGAGTGCTGCAAACAGTGAAGAAGGCAGCAGCTCAAAAACTTCAGGGACAGCTGACAAAGGAGATAGCACTAGAGGAGGTCGGTCATATCAGTGTGGAAGAGGGAATGGCCGTGGAAGAGGAACTGGTTTCCAGTGCTACAGGTGTCAAAAATGGGGACATCGATCCTTTGAGTGCCCAGAATTTGAGCAGGCAGGTCAGAGAGGAACATATATTGTTCAACCTGAAGAAACGGAAGCACAGCCACGAGAAGTGGAAGATGTAGTAGAAACAGGAGAAGCATTACTCCTGAATAAAGTTCTGCTAAAGCCAATTAAGGAAGTATCTGAACCGACTCAACGGAAGTCACTGTTTCGGACAGTCTGTAAGTCTCATGGGAAGTGTTGTAAGGTAATAATAGACAGCGGGAGTACAGATAACTTGGTGGCCACTGAGATGGTAGAAAAATTGGGGTTAAAGCGGCTGAAACACCCCACACCTTACAAGGTATCGTGGCTACAGAAAGGCCACCAGCTGTTGGTTGATGAACAATGCGAGGTGGAGTTTCACATTGGCAAGTACCACGATACAGTGGTCTGCGATATTATGCCCATGGACGTGTGCCACATACTGCTCGGAAGACCATGGCAGTATGACAAGAGGGTGACACACGATGGAAAGACGAATTGTTACAAGTTTACGAAGGATGGGGTCAAACACACACTCGTGCCCATCAAAGAGGAAGATTCAGCAGAACCTAGCGGAACAAAGGCGTTGTTATTGGGAGGAAAGCAGTTCATCAAACAGATTGACGAAACTGAAGTAAATTTTGCAGTTGTAAGGAGGTTGAAGCCAGTATTACTGAGCACAGAACGAACAGAATTACCAAAGGAAATACAGGAGTTGTTGGAAGAATTTCAAGACATTGCAGCAGAGGAATTACCTGATAAGTTACCTCCTAAGAGAAGCATCAGTCATCACATCGATTTTATACCAGGAGCGAGTTTACCAAACAAGGCAGCATACAGAATGAGTCCAAAGGACAATGAAGAAGTGCGCAAACAAGTGCAGGAATTGTTGGACAAGGGACTGATCAGAGAAAGTTTAAGCCCCTGTGCAGTACCTACAGTGCTTGCACCCAAGAAGGGTGGAGAGTGGCGAATGTGTACAGATTCGCGGGCTATAAACAAAATCACCATCCGTTACAGGTTTCCCTTGCCTAGGATGGATGACATGATGGATTGCCTTAGTGGAGCAGCGTATTTTACGAAAATCGATCTGAAAAGTGGGTATCATCAAATCAGGATTAGGGAAGGCGACAAATGGAAGACAGCTTTCAAGACCAACGAAGGGCTGTACGAATGGCTGGTTATGCCATTTGGTTTGAGTAACGCTCCAAGTACATTTATGAGACTGATGAACGAAATGTTAAAGGAATTTATTGGAAAATTCATGATAGTCTATCTGGATGATATTTTAATTTTTAGCAGGACAAAAAGGGAACACCTTCAACATATTCGAAGAGTATTCGAGAAGCTGCAGCAGAAAAAACTGCTGGTAAATTTGAAGAAATGCACTTTCCTACAGAAGGAGTTAGTATATCTGGGGTTCGTAGTGGCGGAGAATGAGTTGAAAATGGACCCAGAGAAGATTATAGCAATCCTAAGTTGGCCGTCACCCAGGAATTTATTTGAGGTACGCAGCTTTCACGGTTTAGCAAGCTTTTACAGAAAGTTTATCAAGAATTTTAGTGAAATCTGCGCGCCAATGCTAGAAACCATCAAAAAGGCCAGTCAACCTTTTTGCTAGACTAAAGCAGCAGAAGACAGTTTTCAACTTCTGAACCGGAAAATAACAGAGAGGCCAATCTTGAGGCTGCCCGACTTCAGGAAACCTTTTCAGGTTCGATGTGATGCAAGCGGGACAGCTATCGGTGTTGTACTCAGTCAAGAGGACAGACCTGTAGCATTCTTTAGTGAGAAACTAAACGAAAGTCGGCAGAAGTATTCGTCATACGATAAAGAATTCTATGCAGTAGTTCAAGCCTTGAAGCATTGGAGGCACTACTTACTCGGCAATGAGTTTGTTTTGTTCTCCGATAATTCTGCGTTACAGTACATAACGCGGCAACACAAATTGAACCACAAGCACGCCAAGTGGGTGGAGTACCTACAAAGTTTTACTTTCGTGCTGAAGCATATAAGTGGACAAGCCAACAAAGTGGCGGATGCTTTGAGCAGAAGAGCTTTGCTCTTACAGGAAAGCGGCATACAGGTAATGGGGTTTGAGTATTTGAAGGATTTGTACAAGATGGACGCGGATTTCAAAGAAGCCTTTGAGGCATGCCAGAATCCTGTCTTACGAAATACAAGTCCATGGCTGGATTTTAATTTGCAGGACGGATTGTTATTTCGTGGTGGACAGCTATGTATTCCAGATTGTTCAATGAGGGAAAATTTAGTGAAAGAGAAGCATAGCGGAGGTTTAGCAGGACATTTTGGCGTTGATAAAACATTGGAACAGCTAGGGCACTTTTACTACTGGTCGAAAATGAGTCGAGATGTACAGAGATATGTGACCAGATGTAAAATCTGCCAACTGGCGAAAGGGCACAGCCAGAATGCTGGGTTATATACGCCCCTACCAGTTCCAAGCAGACCTTGGGATTCAGTGAGTATTGACATTGTCCTGGGATTGCCCAGAACACAGCGGGGGTATGATTCAGTAATGGTGGTGGTGGATAGATTTTCCAAAATGGCTCATTTTATTCCGTGCCGGAAGACTAGTGACGCCACATATGTGGCACACCTCTTCTTCACAGAAGTAGTTCGATTACATGGCTTACCAAGGACTATAGTTTCAGACAGGGATGTGAAATTTACAGGGCATTTCTGGCGCACCCTGTGGAAAAAGCTGGGCACACAGTTAAATTTCAGTTCCGCGTATCACCCGCAGACTGATGGACAGACGGAAGTAGTTAACAGAAGTTTGGGCAATTTATTACGAAGTTTGACAGGAGAAAACTCACGATTGTGGGATCGAGCTCTGGCCCAGGCCGAATTCGCTTACAACGATTCGCCCAATCGGAGCACAGGTCTAAGCCCATTTCAGATCTTATATGGTATGCATCCGCGGGGAGTACATGAATTACGGGACTTAGGACAGCTGGAAAGGAGGAGTGCAGACGAGGAAGATTTTGCCGAAGCAATGAGCGAACTGCACGAGACAGTTAAAATGAAGTTGCAGGACAGCACACAGAAATATAAACAGCATGCAGATGTCAAACGGCGTGAGGTACATTTCGAAGTTGGAGACGACGTGCTTGCGCATTTGCGTCGGGAAAGATTTCCTAAGGGAACGTACAATAAGTTGAAGTTTAAAAAAATCGGCCCATGCAAAATCCTTCGCAAATTTTCAGCGAATGCATATGAAATTCAGCTGCCACCTGATATAGGCATATCGCCGATATTCAACGTGGCAGACCTGTTTCCATATCATGCCCAGGCAGCAGACGAAAACATGGTACAGCCGCAACGGGACACCCAGTTCGAGAGCAGTCTTTGGAAGAAACAGTTACCGTCGGTTAAGACGCACGAAATTGAAGGAATTATCAGCACACAGGTCGCTAAACGGACACGTAGAAAGGAGTATCTGCGCTATCTTGTCAAGTGGAAGGACCGTCCTCTAGAGGACAGTTCCTGGCTTGACGAAGCACAGATTCGAAAGGCAGGATACTCGGTGGAGGAGCTCATGGAACGGAGCCATGAGAACTCTCTTTTACCCCGGCAGCCTGATGCAGGAGCATCTGGTCGACAGGGCGGAGACCGAGACAGCGGGGACAAAGTTTTAGAAGAAGACTGGGAAGGTTAAGCAGTTCGAGGACGGACAGCAAGACTGTCAAGTTTTTTTTTTTAGTTTCATTTTATTTTCTTACGAGGTCAATCACAGTCTGTTTAGTTTCTGTTGGGAAATCTTACTTAGTTTACATTACTGTAGCTATCAGAAATAAATTGTAGTTAATAAATTAGATTAGTGCAAATAATGTATTCAATCACCCTTTGTGGGACCGCAGTGACAGATAGGCAAAGTCAGTTTTATAAACTATCGGGTACTGGAAACAAGAAAACATAATTTAATAACCAATTGTACAAGGTAACTGCTGACAGTTATCTACCGAATGCCCTCAAGAATGTATAAAGAAAAAAAAATCGAAATCCTACAGGGGTTCAGCAGCAAAGTAATAGAGAAATAATAATACAAGAAACAGACAGATTTTTTTCCTTTCTCCTTCATTTCGAAATTACTGTGCACAAATGAATGTATAGATAAAGTATTTACATTCTGTACAATTCGCATTTCTGACAAATAGAAGTTCTGTGTAAACTATTGTAACAAACAATATCGATACTGAGAGGCATTAATACAGAATCAAACTTATGTAAACCATTTCATAGCAAAGTGACGGTGCAGGTGAACCTACAGAGAGCATCCCATACAACTGAGCGCATAGCGACGCCAGACAAGACCATAGTAAAGCAAATCGAGAGTGAAGTGAAGAGCGTGTAAGACAACAGCATAGCAAACGGAGAGTGGAGCGAAGAGTTGGAATTGCCCAGATCGAAACCGGGTAAGAAATCAAACCCATGAGAGCCGAATACAAAATTGAAAATTTCCAACACATATATATATATATGTATTACAATTGCAGGTCTGTATTAAATTAAGAATTTACAACTGAATCGTAAGAAGGGTCGAGCCCTTTCCGCCTCTAAACAGGCGTGACCAAAAGAATACCCAAGACGCTTACATTACACAGGCGTTACTGCCAGATATACATAAAGCCTATACCCTACAGCAATAAAAGAATACAGACACGAAATGCCATACGTGGCCGAGGACCAACAGGGTCCCTAGGGTATAGACCCAGCAAATCTACAGGCAAACTTAACTCACAAAAACAACCAAACAGGAGGAACAGAGCTACCCGGGGATATGAAACTGTAATCTGTTGCGTATGATCATAGAGCCGTCACCTGCAAGGAAGAAATGCAACCACGTTAGGGTTTGGCGAATAGATAAAACCCTGAATCAGATGCGATGCCATAACTTCACAACAAAAGGACTGCAATAGGACCAGAAACGAGGAGTAACAGGGAGGGTATTTGCCATACCTGTGGGTGAATGGTTTTCGGGTTCACCGAGACCATACCTGACCACAGAGGGGCCAAACTGGTCAACAATTACTCAAGGAGCAGAAACGAAACTATAGCAGAGAGCTAAACTTACCAGATCGAAGAGTTCAATGTCTGACACCGGAAGTTGCGAGCCACCGAGCATGCATCGATTCTGAGCACAACGAAACCATCCACATGGAGAAACGACCATAAAGACACAGCACATGACCAAGCAAACCAAAAGCTCAGACAAAGAACAAGCTGACCAAGAAACCAGAGAAGAGTTCAATGACAAAACCACGGACAGAGTTACCACTTACTGTCGCATACGAGAAACAAGTACCCAGGTGAAACCACGGTGGAAAACCAAGTATCCAGGCAAGAGAACCATCAAAAACGACCAAGTATCGACTGGTTTTCTCCAAGCCAGAGCCGAGCCGAGACCAGGTTGCAAACCAACGAGCTCACAGTGCCAAATGACCCAAAAGCGCGAAAAGAATCAACAAAAGGAGGAACGGGAGGATTAGGGTTTCCATGTAATCGAGGCGGACAGGTGTTAGCCGGAGAAGGGGCAAGGTATCGGAGGGTAGGTAGGACGTACCGCCATAATAAAAACTCGGATCGATCCAAACGATTAAAAATCAACTACAATCAACATACCAGATTCACAAGTACCGCGGGTAGGTGAGTTGGAGAGGGGCCACGTGGACGGGCCACATCACTAATATATATATATATATATATATAATATTATATATAATATAATAATTTATATATATATATTATATATAGATATATAAATTCTTTATTTTTTCTGTGTAAATTTGATATAAAGTGTGTCATTTAATATGTTCTAATTTTTTTTTTTTAATAATTTTTATTTAAATATTATATGTGAACTTAACATAGAATAAATTACACAACATATATATCTATAATATTATTTTCACATGTAGTTTGTCAACTTCACATTAAGTTCATATTAAGTAGTCAAGAATTACATATCTCTCTCATTCTAAAAGGGTAAATTAATTTCTTTTTTCAAATAATTTATCTCTATATAAAGTTGATGTAAAATTAAGGTGGAAATTGAAGTAATTTATTTATGGATGACATTTATTTGTTTTGTTATTACTACTATTTAATTTCTTAATGTAAGTATTTTTTATTATTTTTAAATGTAATGTTACTTGACAACATCTCCCTCAGACTCTGTTGTAGAATCTCTCTTAGGGTAATCTATTAATTTCAATGTGATTATATTATACTTAGATGGAAAGGATCCACAGGGGCTTCACTCAATGAACCTCTAACATAGCACCTGCATTCGTGGAATACTCAGTAATACCCTTAATTTGACTACATATTGGAAAATACCTCTAAAAGTCACATTATTTAACCCCCTACCAATACAAACCCAATACACCTTCCCAATTTAAAAAACCGCTATTTGCACTAGATATTGTAGGTTTCCATTTTTTCATTATCATTTTTTATACCCCTTTATATCTTTTCATTAACTTCGAGCAACATTTTTTATACCATCCAATATTAAAATCTTTTACCTCCTATTATATGCTCAATATTATATTGTATTAATGGAGAAATGGTTACATGGTTGTAACATAACTACTTAAGTTAGGATTAGTTCCTAGGTTGTAGGAGTTTGTTCTCACCTCCCTATTTTTTTGAGATGTATTTATTGTATTATCTTTGATTAATTGAACATGAGAGTGTACGCTCCAGTTTGTGCAGTCTCTACGTGCAGCTTGCTCACCTGTGAGCTGCTAGTTAATTCAATTCATGTTTCTCTTTTCAGTTTTCTAACATGGTCTCAGAGCTCAGATCTTGTGAGCCTGATTTACCTACATAGCCTTGTTGGCTACATTAGAGCCTTCGTGGCTACAGTGCCCCAGTGGCAACATAGGAGCCTCAGTTCTCACAATTTCGAAGTCTAGGTGGTCGGTGTGACATAGCTTACTCACAGGTCTCAACATATCTCCAATTGAGCACAAAGCGGTCACTGCACCTTTCAGCCTAATATAAGTGATGACCATCACGAATCTCAAGGTCAAACCTGCGATGATCGACCTCTCCTTAAAGGGATTTTAAATCATTGTTGTATTTCAGTCTAAAAGAGTGATGGCATGTTTTTTATGATTCTGAGCTTCAGATCGGGCAGTTTGGTGGCACCTCTGAGTTTCCGACACAGAGATCGTGGTAGATTCGTGGAATATTGACCAGATCAAAGGAAGATCGGATAGTTTGGTGACAGATATATGATCAATTCAAACGTTTTGGTATGTTTTGAGATTTTTCTTTTATAGCTTGTAATTGTTCACTTGCTGAGAATCAATTGTAGATCAAGGGATTGGGATTCCGATCAGTCGAAAATGAACAATTTTACAGAAGCTTATCTCAACGAGTCTAATAAACGCGATGGGACCAATTATACCAACTGGAAATTCAAGCTATAAATGTTGCTTGAGGGATCGAGCGCTTGGTCGATTGTTAGTGGCAATGAGAAGAAGCCGACCATGGTAGTAGGTGGCACGACAACACTAATGCGAGATTGGGATAAAAGGGAGAATAAGGTGAAAGTCTTATTGAATATGTCTGTTAAAGACAATATTATCCCACATATCAGAGACTGTAAATCATCTAGTGACATATGGACTACACTCAAGAACCTTTACCAGACACAGGACACCAATCACATCTTGTCACTCAAAGGCAAGTTGTTTTCCATGAGGATGGAGGAGAATGAATCTGTTGCTGATTCATTGCACGAGTTAAGGACCAAAAGGATAGATTAGGAGATATCGGGGAGAAGGTGTTTGATTATGATCTTGTCACAATTACATTGAACGGGATGACGAATGAATACTAGATGTTCATCACATGCTTTTCTGCAAGGAAGGAAACCCTTGCATTTTAATACCTAACAAGAATCCTGATACAGGAAGAAGAGTAGTAGCAGAATTTGAGAGTACAGAGTGTCAGTCTTGCTCTGATGGTGAAGAATAAGCCATACAAAGGGAAACCACCACAGGGACAGAAAGGTGGTGGAGTTTTTCAGAAGAGTCCATTTAGAGGTATGTATCCAAATAAATCTGACATTAAATGCTTTTACTGTGGGAAAACCAATCACTTTGCTAAGTTTTGTTTTAAGAGACAAACAAATTAGGCTAGAAATAAACAAAGAAAACACACAGGGCATTTTGCCAATGAAGGTCACAGTCATGATATTCGATTATTTGTATTTGATTATGCTCTTTCAGCTATTGAGGAGGATGAGTCTAAAATATGGCTAGTAGATTCAGGCGCGTCTTCACATATGACAAGTAATAGACATTAGTTTGAGAATTTTCAAGAAAAACTACTTGTGGAGCTAACATATATCTAGGTGATGACAGAGGTTATCAAATCAAGGGGTACGGTGATATTCTGGTGATTCTGCCTAATGTAATATCAGATATATCAAAAATGTGATGTATGTACCCGAGATCAAGAAGAACTTGATCTCTATTTCAATGATGGAAGATCAAGACCTCAAAGTCGAATTCTTCATATCATATTATGTCATAAAGGAAAACAAGAAGGAACCAGTTGCATCAGGAGTGCATGTGGGAGGCTTGTAGGTTTAATGTCAAGAGAATGCCACACCAAGCTCTGGTTGCAACAGGACTGACAACCGCGAATCTCTGGCATCAAAGATTCGGTCATCTGAACCTACAAGATCTTAGGCTACTACAAAGAAAAGGTATGGTTGATGGATTACCTACTTTTCAGAATGTTCATTTAGATTGTGATGGATGTGTGTTAGGGAAAAGGCATAAATAAGAGTTTCCTTTGAATGTTGATAAGAAGAAAAGAGATATTCTAGAGCTTGTGCATACATATATATGTGGACCTATGCAGACTAGGTCACTAGGTGGTGCATATTATTTTCTACTCTTTACTGATGATTGCACTAGATTCTCTTGGGTATATTTTATTAGAAAGAAGAGTCAGACATTTCAATGATTTAAAGAATTCAAGAATATGGTGGAGAAGCACACAGGGAAATTCATCGAGATTTTGTGCTCTGATCAAGGGGGAGAATACAAGTTGGGAGAGTTCATGAAATTTTGCAGGAATCATGGGATTATTCATGAGTATAGAGTACCTCACACTCTGCAGCAAAATGGAATTACTGAACGAAAGAACAGAACCCTTGTGGAGAACGCACTAAGTATGCTTCAAGGTATGGGTCTATCTAATGGTTTTTAGGTTGAAGCCATTAACATTGCAGTTTAGTTGAAAAATAGGAGTCCAACTAAATGTCTCAATTTTAAAACTCATTTTGAAGCATTTTATGGATATAAACTTGCAGTGAATCATTTAAGGGCTTTTGGGTCAAAATCCTTTGCCCATATTCCTAGGAATGATAGGAAGAAGTTAGATCCTAGGCCACGAAATGCATCTTTATAGGATACTGCATTGAGTTTAAATCTTATAAGTTGTTTAATCCTTTGACTCATAAATTTTTTGCGAGTCCATATGTGTTATTTCATGAGCACACTGAGGAAGGAAATAAAGAGAACAACCTTGAAGAGTGGCACATTCCATTGTTGATGGAAGAAAGCAGTGAGGATATGTAGCAGCAACAACAACAACAACAGTAGAAAGAGGAAGAGGCAGGTGATGTAATTAGTAAGTCAAGCCCGCTAAGGTCTAAAGCAAACAGATTTGAGGTGAGTCCTTTACCGAGAAGATTAGGTAGGAAGACTCAACTACCAACCATATTGACATACTATGCCTTATGTCAAACATTTTCGATATTATAGAGCCCACAAATTATAAAGAATCTAGTCAATCTCATGAGTGGAGGACCGCAATGAATGAAGAATTTGAATCTATTATCAGAAATAATACTCGGGAAATAGCTGAATTACCTGAAGGAAAAATACCCATAGGTTGAAAGTGGATTTATAAACCTAAATTTAATGTAGATGGGAGTATAGAAAAGTTTAGAGCTAGATTGGTAGCAAAGGGTTATTCAGAGAAAGCGAGAATTTACTATGAAGAAATGTTTGCTCTTGTAACCAAACTGAATACTATTAGAATGTTAATTGTTGTAGCTGCAAAACATCAATGGAAGCTACACCAGTTAGATGTTAAGTATGCATTTCTAAAGAGTGATTTAAAAGAAGATGTTTATTTAATGCAACCTAAATGGTTTGTTAAACAACAGCAGGAGAATTTAGTTTGTAGATTAAAAAAGGCCCTTTATGGTTTAAGAAAAACCCCCAGGTTGTGGTACAAGAAGATTGATTCATTTTTCTTACAACATGGTTTTTATAGGAGTAAGAATGACCCAAATCTATATACCATGTATGATGAATAGGGGCATATAATTTCTATTTCCTTGTATGTGGATGGCATGATTATAATAGGTAATGCAGATGCATTAATAAAAGAAATAAAATCATAGATGTCACAGGTTTTGGAGATGAAATACCTTGAAAAATTACATTATTGTCTAGGTCTGTAAGTGTGGAGAGACTCTGGGCATACTTTC
>APFE030836216.1:343211-354717 GCA_000404065.3 Pinus taeda | reverse complement strand
AATATTATTAGCTCATAATAATATTTAGACTATAAAGTTTGTCTTATTCTCTTGGAGCACTTTAGGATGAGCTACGGATGTGTTACATGCAGATCCCAGAAGGAAATACGTGGTTACCTATGGGATGACTAATATTTGCATGCATGACTTCAGTTAGAACTCAAGTGAGTTGAGTTTAGTGGACTGGAGGTGCAGTTGATGGAGTTGTGTTCAGTTTAGCTTTGTTAAACTGTTTGTATTTAGTCTAACTGGCAAATAGACTAGAGATGAGTTGGGTGAATTAGTTATTAATTAATTCACAAGTTATTAACTCATAATGCAACTATAGAATACATCAGTTAACTCAGTTGCATGTCAGTGCATGTTCAGTTCAGCAGGGACAGGTGTTAGAGGATCAGATTGCTATCAGTTGTGACTATAGCTGTGCATGATGATTTGCACAATCAGTGGGATTGAGTAATGCCAATGAGGATTGCGTGGTTCAGCCAAGGAAATACGAGTTTGCTTCATTCATTCATCAGTATTCTCATGCAGGATTGCGCAATAGAGGAAGGCAAGCAGTGGAAGAGATTTGGAGATCAGATCTGAGCTGTATTGTGTGTAACAGAGGTGGAGATACTTGTGAGAAGTATTATGCTGTGTAATGTTACATGAATCAATCATTAATATACAGATAGTTGGGGTTTTTAGCGAGATGCTTTCCCCGGGATACATACTGTGTTAATGTGTGAATGCTCTTGATGTTTTATTGTTATTGATGCTGCTATATTGATGATCAAGGTAGAGGAGCTTATGTATTGTGTATGTTTTCCGCAATAGTACATGATCAGGATAATCTCCATTGAATATGTGTTAAATTATTCAAAATTTCTACAAAAAGCTCAAGACTTCTACAAAGAAGTTGGAATCAAGAAAGAGACCTATGTACCATATAACCTAGAACAAAATGGGCACTTAAGGATATTTGACTGCCCTGTCTACTTTCATGTGTTAAAGGAAAAGAGTAGCAAGCTGGAAGCTTCATGTAAGAAATGTATGATTGTTGGTTATTGTGAAAATTATAAATCTTATAGAATATATGTGCCTATTAAAGTAACTATAGAGTTTAGCAAAGATATAACATAAATATGCAACTCTTTGAAAATCCATAGACACTCCTCATCCTGCTAATGTTGGAAGACAAGATGATGCCTTGGATGCACAATAAGATCTCAAGCTTAAGCCTAATCTTCTTGATGAACCCATGGATCTCATGGACTCCTTGGATCCTTCTCCATGTACTAGAAGGAGACGTTTATTGCTTTATGACATCCTTCAAGATGTTGATAAACATTCTACTCCCATAGGAACTTTCAGAGAAAACAAGAAACCATGCTGATTCCAAGGATATATTGTGGCCATGAGAAACATTATTCAAGCATAACAATGCACTATTTAAGAATTTGTGAAGTCTCAAGTGTGGAAAGATGCAATGGTTGAAGAATACGAGCCCATCATTCATAATGATGTATGGGAAGTGGTTCCTAGAACATAAGGTCAATTTGTCGTGTCTTCTAAATGGTTGTATAACAATTAAACATGGGGTTGATGGCAGTATTGAAAAAAAGTATATAAAGCTAGATTTGTGACTAGAGGGTTCTCTCAGAAATAGGGAACAACGATGGAATTTTTTCACCCGTTTCTCGTTATAAAACCATCTGATCTATTTTGGCTCTAACTACTATCCAAGGATGTTCCCTTCACCAAATGGATGTTAAGACTGCTTTTTTGCATGGCTTCCTCAAGGAAGAAGTATTTGTGGAGCAACCACAAGGCTTTAAAGTACATGACCTAAAAACTCAAGTGTAGACTGAAGAAAGCCCTCTATGGCTTGGAGCAAGCTCCAAGAGCTTGGTATGCTCATATTTATACCTTCTTGATGAAGCTTGGTTTTACTAGAAGTAATGTTAATCCAAATATTTAGTTACTTCAAGACAGTCTGAGGTATGCCTTTGATTTTGGTATTATATGTTGATGATTTATTTATAACTAGTGGTGAACCTCTTATCCTTTAGTGTAAGAGGGAGCTATCTTCTGCATTTGAAATGAAATATCTTCATTTGATGCACTAATTTCTAGGTATTAAAGCATGGCAAAAACCTAGTGAGACTAAAACAAAAATATGTTGTCAAGCTGTTAGAAAGATTTGGTATGACAAAATGTAAATCCATGAATACTCCATTAATGGAGATGAACTTCAAGAAGTTGTATGGTGAAGTTGCGGGTCCTGATTTGGCTAATCTTTCTAAGTATCGACAACTAATTAGAGAATTGATGTTCTTAGTGAACACTAGACCAGACATATGTTTTGTGGTCAATACTCTGAGCCAATATATGATTAAGCCATCACATGCACATTATATTGTTTCAAATCATGTATTAAAATAATTTCATGGGACCATCAATATTGGATTGAAATACATTTCCATAGAGGTAAGACTACTTTGGTACTCTTATCTTGGTTGGGTTGGTAACTCTACTGACAGAAAAAGCGCATCTAGGTGTTTCTTCAGCTTAGGATCTAACATGATATCTTGGATGAGAAGGAAGCAAAAGTATGTAGCCATCAACATGACTGAAGTTGAGTACATTGTGGCTAACATGTCTAACTGTGAGACAATATGGTTAAGGAAGCTATGGAGAGTTGTTTGAGCATGTTCTGTACACAATAACAATTTATTGTGACAATAAGAGTGGGATTCAACTTGTAGAAAAATGTGTGATAAGTATAAGCATATTTAGATCAAATATCACCATATCTGGGATATGGTACAGAGAGGAGTAGTAAGACTCCATCATATAGCGACTGATGACAATATCGCTGAAATTCTTACGAATCCTTTGCCGAAAGGGAAGTTCTTGGTTTTTGAAGAGCAACCTAGACTGACAAATGTGGCCCTTCCTAGAGAGGGTGGTAATGGATGATGAACCTTTGTTGTGTGAGATCCTTGTCATGTGTTGAGAAGTGGATCCCCCCCAAGTAGATATGAACCTTGGTTGTGCAAGATCCTTGTCATGTGTTGAGAAGTGGATCCCCAAAGTAGAAATGGGACTTGATTGTGCAAGATCCTTGTCATGTGTTGACAAGTGGATTCCACCAAGCAAGGATGAGCCATGGTTTTGCGAGATCCTTTTCTTGTGTTGACAGTGGATCCCCCTAAGCATAGATGATCCTTGGTCATATGAGACCCTTGTAATGTGTTTACAACTGGATCCCCCGAAGGAGAGATGAAACTTGGTTTTGTGATATCCTTGTCATGTGTTGAAAATTGGATCCTCCCAAGCAGAGATGTGACTTGGTTGTGCGAGATCCTTATCATGTGTTGACAAGTGGATCCCCCCAAGTAGAGATGTGACTTGGTTGTGAGAGATCCTTGACAAATGGGTTATCCCCCCAAGCAAAAATAAGACTGGTTGTGTGATATCCTTGTCAAGTGGTTTATCCCCCCAAGCAGATATGTGGCTTGGTTGTGTGAGATCCTTGATAAGTGGGTTATCCCCCCAAGAAGAGATGTGACTTGGTTGTGTGAGATGCTTTTCAAGTGAGATATCCCCCCAAGTAGAGATGAGATTTGGTTATGCGAGATCCTTGTCATATGTTGGAAAGTGGCAATCTCGCCAAGTGAATATAGAGTGATAAATTAATCTCCCCTATTGTTTGTGGATATAGGGTGGTAGTTGGAGCTCCCCTTTGATGAGTCTTCTTTGTTATAGCAAGAAATCATTGTTCCGGATGATATAGAGCATAGATGAATAGAGATGAGGAGTGAAATAAAAGATCATTTTTTGTAGAAAGAAATTCCTCCCTAGTTGAGAGAGAGTGTTGAAAATTTGGCAGCTCAAGGATGAATTTCTAAAAACAGAAAGTCTAAATTTAGAAAGTATCAAGTATGACTTTCCAAAAATAGTAAGTCACCTTGCATCAATTGGTAATCAAGTACTATTGATGGAAAATCCCTTCTAATCATCAATCAATCCT
This sequence comes from Pinus taeda, assembly GCA_000404065.3. Taxonomy (NCBI): domain Eukaryota; kingdom Viridiplantae; phylum Streptophyta; class Pinopsida; order Pinales; family Pinaceae; genus Pinus; species Pinus taeda. The sequence goes on along the minus strand of APFE030836216.1, from coordinate 350,699 downwards.
AATAGTTATATTTCGATTTAATCATTTATATTATTATTATTATTCTTATGATATTATTATATTATTATTAAAAATAAATTCAAGTCACTCAATAATGGCTCTCAATAAAATTCTCTTACACTCTCATTAATGCTCTTACACTCTCTTATATGAAATTAAACCACACCATAACAGATTCTCTTACACTCTCTTACACTCAATAAAAGCATGAGATTCCCCTTACGCACTATTTAATGCATATGTTGCACTCTCTCTTAAAAGCATAGGCTATAAAGGCATGCATACCTCCTTAATGGCATGAGTTACATTTCCTAAATGGGCATATGTTACTCTTCCTCTTAGTATGTGAGTTACTCCTTGATGGCATGGATTTGTTGCTCCTCCTATATATATGTGCCTCATTATTTCTCCCCTCACTACTTGTGCATTGTGAAAGAAGAATTTGACCTGGAATTAGAGCATGAGTGTTCTGACCTGCATCAAACCCAAGATCATTAAAGCGGTCAAAGTTCTAACACAATTCCACATATCCAAAATAAGTGTGAGTTTTGTAAGGGAAGTGTGAGGATTGTCATTGGTACTCGACCCAAGAATCGTTGGAGGGGACAAAGACAAATATTGGAAACATGGACCTAAGAGTATGAGGGCAGCTAAATTGGTGTAATATTTCATTAGTCTACATATAAATCGAATCTCTGATTGTGCTCTATTTGGAACTACGTCTATTGCACTGGGCATTGCAATAGTGGGTCAGATTGTTGAATTATGGAACAGGATAAGGATTCATCCTAAAAAATTGTGGCATTGTTCTATTGTTAACAATCATAGAAAACAATGATTATTTACTTATTTTTTGAGCTGGAATTTAATTGTCATTGCATTGTTACTAGTTATGTTTTACTCAACAGTTGAGATTGGACCATAATGATATTCTTACATTATTGATGATTAATTTGTAGTCTTGTATGGTTGATGTATTGATTGTTGGAATTACATCTATGTGGTAATGATTAGTCTTTGAAGTAGTAAGAGAATTTTATTGGAAAACCCTAGTCGACCTAAGGCAAAATTACCTTAGATCGCTATAGTGTATGCATTTTATTGTTATTTATATTATTATAAATATTAAATTTTAATGAAAAATTCATTATTATTATCAAAATTTAATAAACAGGGTGTGGCCAGGGTGGGGGATTTATTTTTTTCCCATAGAAATTTTACAACGTAGTTTTACATGGAGACTCGATCATATGAAAAATAACTAGGCAAAAGCACACACCCTTCTCCAAGGTTTATTATTAGCACACTAGTGAGGTATACAAAAGTTATTGGTATTTAGGGATTCCACAATTATCATTAGGAACATAATTCATGATACAACTACAAAGGACAATGAGTTAGCTTAAGTTCTATTTTGAATAGCCAACAATGAATAGATAAACACAAAAGTGAATCTTAACACATCAAAAAAATTAACTTAATTAGTTATAGATAGATAAACAATATCAAAGACATTTCATACCATGTTTTTGGATCAAAATAAAAACTTTCTAATTTAAAATAACATTTTATTTAATATCTCTTTAAAAACAAAAGGTTGATTATCTTTTTAGATACTCTTCTATCACAACTTTTAATTATAATAATAAAAAACTAATTTTATAAAATAATGATAATATATATATAACGTATTATGTTTTCAAATATTTTATAACTATTAAATTTAGAATTTTCTTATGTAATCAACAACTTACGTTAAATATATTACCTAGAAAATTTAATTAATATATTTATGAAATTCATTGTATTTTATTGAAGTTCACATAAACTCCATCTAAGAACTGACCTCACTGGGACCTCATTTTTTATCTATCACATTTAAAGAATGTATCACATCTATTTTGGCATACCATCTATATCCCGTCTCTTTCTATAGCATTCTTAAAAGATAAACAATTACATTAACATAGTAAACATATATATATCCAACCATATCAATTGATGTGGATATATTTCCAACCATAGGCTCATTAGGTGGAAGACGTGCATTAAGTGTAAAAGGTGAGGACTTTTTTTAAGGGAGTTTAGTTATAATACATCACTTTATAAGGAAAAACAAAATTCGCAAGCTAAATGTGGTAAAGTTCTTCTTTCGGTAGCTTTTACGTTTGAAACAAAGCTCTATGTAATGTGTCATAGGTATTTAGTTTTGAGTTAGAGCTTGAAGGTGTCCTACTAAAACAATAAAATAGAGAGTTTTAGTAAAGAGGCTCAAGGCATAAGGCGAAAGAAAGGGTCATGGAAGGGTGTTAGGGTTAAGTCTGTGAATGTGAGGAATATAGTAGGTTTGGATGTGAGTTTTCTGAAGGTGGAAGACTTAATTGAAAAAGTGCTCACTGGATGCTTCATGGAAAATTTTGTTAAAGGTGAAACTTTGAAGTTATGGATGAAGTATGGAGGTCAACCCTCCATTTTAATCCACATTTTCATCTCTTAGTTTGTGGTTGGATTTATTTTCTAGTAGAGAAGTGATGTAGAGATTCTCCTTAGAAAGATTGGCTAAGGGGGGATTTGAGTTATGCATGAAAAGGTGGAACCTACTCACATGCAACAAATATGGATTTTGTTCATGGGTATCACCTTAGATTCCTTGAACAAGAAAATCTTAGAAATAATTGGGAGCTCCTTAGGTTGTTTTATTGCCTTTGAGGACAATTTTGGGGAAAAAGGAATTGGAGTTGTAAGAGTCTTAATAGTGTTGGAATTGGGAGAGGATTACTAGTAGACGCAAAAATTGCATGGACGTCTTGGCCATAAATTGGATGTTTGGAAAATATCATTTATATGTGGTTCCTGATATGAAATTGGACACCTATGAGAGGATTCTAAACATCATAAATAAGCCTTATCAAGAAAAGAAAAAAAGGATGTGGATTAAGAAGACACTCCCATTAGATTCAAAGGTTAGTATAGAATTTGGAAGTAAAAAGGTGAGCAAAACCCTGGGGCTTTGGAGCCCCCTTTATCTCTGTTGAGAAATCCATTAGGGAAGCATACTAGGGCTTCTTATTAATTTTATTTCTATTTTACTTGACAATTTCTTTTGACTAGTTATTACTTATTCTTCTTTGTTGTTATATATTTATCATCAAAACAATTTCCACAACTATGAAGATCGCAAAGACATCAAGAGAACACAATATGTAGGCACTCAGCCAGGGAAAAACCCCTATGAAGGGGCAAACCCAGTCAAACTCTTCCTCTAATAGATTCAAATCAAGATGAGATAGTCCAATATCCTTTTGACCTAGAAAAATACCTCCTCCAATCACCAAACTAGCCCTTCCTTCAATAGACAAACTCTACCAAAGTCACCAAGTATCAACTCCTCAAATACTACTTCAATCCAGAATTTCGGCCCCCCAGCAATAGAATTTCAGACGTACGATTATTGGAGAAATTTCGGCCCCTACAAGTTGCCCAAAAACCCTAAAAATCTTGCACCTGTGAGAGAGAGAGATGTTCCAAACTTTGATTTTCATTTATCTTTGTATTAGGTTGTCTTTCTCCTTGAATTTTCTCTTACTCTTGTCTCTTTTTCTTGTAGATCAAAATTATGTGAGTGCTCCTGCAAATGATTCAAACTATCTCTTTTTATATTGCTTCCATAAGGTCGAATTCCCTTCAACTGAGCCGACTTCTCCAAGATAGAGCCAACTTGGTGAGGAGGGGTAAAATGATTTTTTTTTAATCAAAATAAATTTATTTACATGATACAAAAGCCCAAGAAGGGTCTACTAAATGTAACAATGACTCAAGACAAAACCTGGAAGCCTTCAATGGAGGCTATGACCTAGAAAATAAATAAAAGAGCATGAAACCATGCTTCAAAAATAATTTTTCTTTAATAAATAATTTTTATTTTTCTTTCTATTGACAAATAATACAATTATGAAGACTAACACTAGTTACATTCTTCAACACTCCCTCTTAACTAGGGAGGTATTCATAATTATATATACATATAGGTACAAGGATGAACTCAAAATGATATTTTCTACGAAGAGTCATAGCATACGCAATGCTAAATATTAGATACTTGACCAAGGTATCTAATCGGTTGGCACTAAGGTGTTATCCAAGCTTCTACCACAATATGTACCATAAAGTTTTAGTTCTAACACCAAACCATAGGGATCTAGGTATCGTATCCAAGGTCGAAGCTCCACACGAACAACGATACCCTCCCTCTTCATATGGAAATCATCAAATGTCCTCCCAAGCATCATACAAGCACATAGCCTAAGATGCTTCATCTCTCCTATTAACTAAATCATATATATCCACCATTCCAATCATGATTCTAAATATTCAAACTTCTTATGGAGAGATCCTACACAATCACAACCCCAATTAGTAACAAAATTTCAATTTATATATATATATATATATATATATTATATATATATATATATATATATATATATATATATATATATATATATATATTATCTTGTGTGTGGTGTGTGTGTGTGTGTTAGCACAAACCTTTAGGTCTTCAATCATTCTAATGTTGCTCAGGTCATCACAATATCTAAACTTATCTCTATGGAAGCTTCTTTCTTCAATTTCTTCAGTAGCACCAACCTCAACCTCAACACTTTTTCAACATATCCAATTTTTGTTTGTAGATTTATCAATTAAGAACAGTTCATTGTAGTGCTTTAACTATTCTCCTTCTTTCCTTATCGATATTATTCATATTTCCAATATCATGTCCTCTTTTTAAACCATGGAGGATATACACTTTCCTTCATCCATGCTCCCTCTCAACTTAGGGAGATTAAGAACTTTATTCTTTCAGCTATACAAGCTCTTTCTTTTTCATCATCATATTATCGAAAAATTTGATTTTCCAAAACTTCATTCCTTCATATGGAAACAAGATCATCTTTCAATCATTAATGTAGACTTTAATGTGATCAGGGTTCTTAAAGAACCCTCTTTCCATCATGCTCAACATTATCATCAATTTATCAACAAGTATGAGGTAGGAAATCATCTTGAACATCCTGAATATCAAATCTTATTAACAAGTACATAGGAGCATGAAGTTAACTTTATCAATATAGGGTTGGTATGTCATCACAATGCAAGCATAATAAATCAGAATTTAGATATCAAAACCTAACCTAGTTAGGTTTACAATCAAAACTTACATGCCCTAGACTTTCATAGTAATATATGCTAGGGTTTTTATCACAAACCCTAGATTTCATTATTAAAAGTAGACTTTAGATATTAGCAACTAAATTCAATCATAGCGAAAGAATTATTACATCTAGAGTTTCATTATCATGCCTTAGAAACTTAATTCAATCTCTACTAGGTTTTTGTCATAAACCCTAGATACAAACACCAAAACTTTAATATAGATATTCAACAATTTTGACTAATCTAGGGTTTCTATCATATAGAATCATATAAACCGAGGGTTTTATTCCTAGGATTTTATATTCACTACTGTAAGAGTTTTTTAATAAACCCTAATTTAACAAACCCTAAAAATCTAAGGTTTCATCATATAACCTAGACATCAGCAACAAACCCTAAAAAATAGGGTTTCATATTAACAAAGCTTAAACATAAAGAGATTAGGATTTCATTATATATTGTAGAATTTATCAAAAACCCAACATAGAATAGGGTTTCATCATTAATGTCAACATACCCTAAGTATCAAAAGGCTAGGGTTTTACAGTAAACCCTAAAAGATAAGGTTTTACCAAAGTAAACAAAAGATAGAATCTGTGACAAGGGTTGATTTAATTTAGAGATTAATTACCCTAACAATATAGAATCTCAATGGTTCTATAGTAAACCCCTACAAATGAAAGGGTTAGTAACATAAAGGAAATTTCAAAATGATTGTATCTTTTAATGCAGAAGACCTACTATAAAGCTTTTACTTTTATACATACCTTGAGTTGCTTCTTTTACAAAACTTGTAGGATTTTCTTATTGAGGGGATCCTTCTGAATCATGATAACATCTTCAAGGTCCATTCCCATATGAGTAAACTTTTATTCAAGGATCTAACTTAATTTACCAAGTCATGATTTTTTATATATACTTTTAGTATTTATTGACAAGAACAACCAAAATATAAAAGTACAATAGTGTGATGATTATATAGGGTTTCCATTACGTTTTAGAGAATGAATTCCTAGGGTTTTGAGTTACAAAATCTAGACATCACTCAATTCCATTCTTGCCAAATATTGTCATGCTAACAAACCCTAGACATTATATAGATACTAATAGGGAGCAAGTGAATGAATTTTAATATGTACTATCTAGGGTTTACAACTCCTAGATACAAAGAGATCTTGGAGATCGTGGGATCATACAAGAAATAAAATAATAAGACATTAGGTTCTTAGCAAATAAACATGTTATACATACCTCAAAAATTACATACCTCTATCTTTTATTTTATTTCTCTCCTTACAAACTAAAGACATATTGTTATATGATTAAGACATGAAGAACAAAACAATACTTGCTAAGGTTTTGCAAATGGGGTAGCAAGCTAAGTGGGCTTGATTGTGGAAAAAACTCGATAGTTAAGCGCGCTTGAGCCAAAGGAGTTCTGGGATGGGTGACCTCCTGGGAAGTCCTGGTTACCGGGTGCAAGCCCCGGAAGTGATGATTGATGCTATGTGATTCGTTCTCCACATTTCACTAGTTTCAATCCCACTTCTTCACCCCTGTGAGCATCACCCGATGCAATGAGTGCTAAGTGAACTATTCAAAAATCATGAGAAATTAGTCAGTTACGACTACCTCTCATGGAAATGGTCATACGTGAATGACTTACTTAACGCAGTTGAATCCCAAAAATGATATCTAATATAATGCACTGCGTAAATCCCCATACTTAAATTCAAAAAGAGTAAGGGATCTCTACTTGAATGGTTCATGAGGCACAATACTTGCTAAGGTTTTGCAAATGGGGTAGCAAGCTAAGTGGGCTTGATTGTGGGGAAAAACTCCACAGTTAAGCGCGCTTGAGCCAGAGGAGTTCTGGGATGGGTGACCTCCTGGGGAAGTCCTGGTTACCGGGTGCAAGCCCCGGAAGTGATGATTGATGCTATGTGATTCGTTCTCCACATTTCACTAGTTTCAATCCCACTTCTTCACCCCTGTAAGCATCACCCGATGCAATGAGTGCTAAGTGAACTATTCAAAAATCATGAGAAATTAGTCAGTTACGACTCCTCTCATGGAAATGGTCATACGTTTGAATGACTTACTTAACGCAGTTGAAATCCCAAAAATGATATCTAATATAATGCACTGTGTAATCCCCCATACTTAAATTCAAAAAGAGTCAAGGGATCTCTACTTGAATGGTTCATGAGGCACAATACTTGCTAAGGTTTTGCAAATGGGGTAGAGTGCTCAGTGGGCTTGATTGTGGAAAAA
>APFE030836216.1:310147-335468 GCA_000404065.3 Pinus taeda | reverse complement strand
TCGATGCAGGTGGTGTTCCATGTAAGGCATGTGCTTCCAACGCATTGGAGCGGAGAATCCTGGTTGGTAGAGAGTGGATAGATGGATAATCGTTTGAGGGGAGGCTCTATGGTCCTTTGTTCGAGGGGAGGATTGTTGAATATACGACCAAAGTCCCACATTGACTAGAAGTGGGGAGGATCATGGGTATATAAGGATGGACAAATATCTCCATTGGTATGAGGCCTTTTGGAGTAAGTCCAAAAGCAAATCCATGAGGGCTTAGGCCCAAAGTGGGCATATCATACCATTGTGGAGATATGTGGTGTCCAGAGTCCTTACATGTTGATGACTTCAAGATGGGCTGCTTTATCTTGACTATCATTGTAGCTTTTCTTTTATAGGCTAGACTCTAGGTCTATGGCTTCCGCACTAGATCTCTACAAGTGTGATATGGCTCTAGAAATGGGGTTCCTTTATCATTATTGTGGCTTTGTCCTTCCAATACACACACACACACAAAACTGTCCAAAATATTTGTCTCTATACCATTAATCAAACTTCGAACTTCATATCTATATGTGTGTGTGTGTGTGTGTACAAGATTTTTTTTCTCTTCTTCAAATATGATGGTTGTAACTAGATGATAGGATTTCCAAAATATTCTTGTAGATGTTTTAATGACCATTCTTGGGTAATTTTGTGTACACAATTATGCACAGAACTTCATCCTTTCTCAGTAGGAGTCTTGGCTCCTTCTTCTAGGTGATTGTAGCTTCAAATTCAACCTTCCATCTAGGCTTATAAACCTTCTAAATAATTTGGTCATGACTAGTCAACAAGTAAATTTTATGCTGGCTTCTAAAAGGCTTCTTCTAGACCATAATGAGACAATTTACTCCTTGAGTTGACAATCCACAAACATGTACAAAATTATGAGGTTTTTGGATATCTGAAATGACACAATGTTCATATTTTAATGGTGATTTCATACCTCTATACTTGAGCACAGAACTATGATTTTCCTTTCAAGGATATCGACCTTGTTTAGGCTAGAGATCCAGCCTCTCGGTTAAAGCTCCTAGTCTCTTCAAATTCCTCCATTATCCTTGCTCGGGCCTGTAGCCTAGACCCAAAGATTTACTTATGAAAGTGCGCCCATAATATTGTTCCTAAACTTGATAATGACTTTAGGTAATTTAGTCTTCAAGGAGTAGACTTGGAACCCTTTCTTCTTGTACATGAGTGATCTTCTAGTTTCCTTATTATATTGTCCTTAACTCTGATACCATGTTGAGAAATCCATTAAGGCAACATATTAGGGTTTCTTATTAAATTTATTTCTATTTTAATTGATAATTTCTTATGATTAGTTATTAGTTATTACTTATTTCTCTATGTTATTATATATTTATCCTCAAGACAATTTCCATAACTATGAAGATCATAAAGACATCAAGAGAACACAAGATGTATGCACTCAGCCAGGGAAAAATCCCTATGAAGGGGAAACCTAGTAAAACTCTTCTTCTAGTAGATTCAAATCAAGATGAGACAATCCAAGACCCTTTTGACCTAAGCAAATACCTCCTCCAATCACCAATCCAACCCTTCCTTCAAGTCAACAAAATCTACCAAAATCACCAAGTATTAGATCCGCAAATATTGCTTCAATCCATAATTTTGACCCCCCAACAACAAAATTTCGAACCTGCAATTACTGCAGAAATTTCAACCCCTACAACTTTCCCAGAAACCCTAAAAATATTGCACGTGTGGGGGAGATATATATGTTCCAAATTTCATTTTTTCTTTCTCCTTGGATTAGGTCATCTTATCCTTTAATTCGCTCCCGTTCTTATCTCTTTTTCTTGTAAATTGAACTTTTGTGAGTGCTCCTCTAAATGATTCAAATTGTATCTATTTATATTGCTTCCACAGGGTCAAATTGGCTTCAACTGGGATGACTACTTCAGGACAGGGGCAACTTGGTGAGGAGGGGTAAAATGATTGTTTTTTACCCAAAATAAATATCTTTACATGATACAAAATCCCAAGAAGGGTCTAATAAATGTGACAATGATTATTATGAATCAAGACAAAACCTAGAAGCCTTCAATGGAGGCTATGACCTAAAAATTAAATAAAAGAGCATGAAACCCATGTTTCAAAAATATCTTTTCTTTTATAAATATTTTTTTCTTTATTTTGACAAATACATTACATCATGAATCAAATGCAATTATGAAGACCAAAAGTAGTTACATTCTTCAACAATCTCCTACACTACATGACCCTCAAACTCCTATGGAGAAAATGGAAAACCTCAAAGGAAACAAAGAAGTGAATAAAATCCCTATTTTTAAAGTCAATGTATGCATAATTCAAATCCACCCTTGTGTTTTCAAATGGTTCATTATGAAATAAATTTAGTTGTAGGGTGTTTGGTCTCTAAGGAAGATAAAATAGAACCCCAAATATCTCTTTGTCGAATCCCATCTAAGGAATATAAAATAGAACCCCAACATCCCTCTATATAATCCTCTTACCTTTTAAGGTTAAAAAGGGATTATGTAGAGGAATCAATGTATTTGAAAGGGGGTTTAACTATTGAGCAAGACTACCCAACTATAGTCGAAGGGTAATCTCATATCTCCAGGAAAAATCTTAGGCTAAGAAAGGGGTTAGACAAGGGAAGTAGATGGGAAGTATTTTACCATTTTTTGAGTCCTTAGAACATAGAGGAAATGATCTTATTGTATTTAAATTCTAGTGGGGTTAAGTGTGCCCTTAAATAGAAAAACCTTAAAAAAAATTGTGTTGTCTACAAAAAAGTTATCTTACTTTTCCAAGAAACTGTGTTATGTGAAAAGAAAGTAGAGTTATTGTCTTTCTTTTTGAAGATTTGACTTTTTTCTCGATGGATATTGAGGGTTTAATGAGCCATTCCTTTAATGGAAGGAATATTGACTTGGAGACCATCTCTAATAATATTATGTATGCAATTATAGTGATAAATGTTAAAGCCAAGGAATTTGGGAAAGCATGCATAATAATAAATTTGTAAGGGTTTATGTGGATTGAAAACCATTCTGTAAGAGTTTAGGAGGTTTGGGGATATTAAATGGTGATAATTTTATTTTGGATGGGATCTCAAGCCAACTCTCAATCGAAGAAAGATATAGGGTGAAGTGGAAAATAAAGACCCTCTTACAACAAAAAAATAACTCATTTTTTAAAGTCCAAAAGCATCTTTATGTGGGACTGAACAAAATTGTTCCAACTTGGATAAATACCAAAAGAAATGTGTATGGTATGTTCAAAAGGTTGGACAAGTTTCTTGTTAATGAGCATGTGATGCAAGATAGTGCTAGGCTAAAATTCTAGGTTAGTTATAGAAGCTCTTCAAACAATTGAGATGTCCTCTTACAAGTGAAAGTGAAGGTTGGAAACCCCCTACACTCTTTAAATTTAACCATTCGTAGTTGGAAAATTAGAGACTTAGTGCCCTTCTAAAAAGGACATGGGAGCCCTTGGACACAAATATTTTTGATTCAACCATGAAGCAATTTATTGATAAATTGAAAAGGTGAAAGAGGTAGGAACGGAGTGGGCAATGAATCATGCTCTAAAATTAAAATTATGTAAAAGAGGTGGAAGAGGGAATGAAGGATTAACTTTTTGAAAATAATGAGACAATAGTTTCTTTGAGGAATTCCATAAATTAAAATTTCTATAGGGAAAAAGGAAAGCACTTTTAGAAAAACATAAGGGGGGATGGAGGCACAAAAACAAATAAAACTGGTTGGCTAATGGTGATAGTAACACAAATTTCTTCCATAAATATCCAAACCATAGAAGAAATATAAATACCATTTGGGATATAAGTAAACTAGATGGTTCCAAGGATTATGAAATGAGAATGTGGTTATATATTTTGAAAATGTAATGGTTCTATCCAAGAATAAAGTTGATCATATCCTTCATCTAACTCAGAAAATTGATGGATGTCGTAAGTATGCGATATCCCTTAACCCTAGGAAGAACACATTTTATGTATCAAAGGGTAATTTGTTAGGTCGTATATCTATGAGGGAGGATATACATAGACATGGAGCGAGTTCATGCCATCCAACAATTGACATATCCTCATAATAAGAAAGGCATGTAGTATTTCTTTAGAAAGATCAACTTTGTGAGGATATTTGTCCCTAGTTTTGTTGAAATCATTTGATCTCTACAAAATGTGATAAAGAAAGGCACCATATTCAAATGGGTTTAGCTTGAAAAGAAAGTATTCGACCAAATTAAGGATGTTATTACTGATGAAAACATAGTGAGGAGCCTTGAGTTGGATGCCAATTACATATTGTATAAATTTTCATCTAACCTATACATTGTCACATTCCTAATGCATAAATATGAATATGGACATCGATGCCTAATATCATTTATGAGTACAAATTGTAAGCCTACCAAGTTGAATTACCCACTAATAGATAAGAAAGATTTCACAACCTTTAAAGTTGTGAAACATTTTCAATCATATATCATTTAGAATCATATTAGAATTGTAGTGCCTCACCCTGTGGTCAAAACCCTATTTAACAACGAGGGTTAGGGCAGTGACAAGGAATTGGAAGTTAGTTGTGTAAGATTATGACATTGAGTTCAAGTTAGGAAGGCTTGTGCAATTAGCAACCAAATCCAAAGATAAGAATCCACTGGATTAACTTGGGTAAGGAAATAAAATAGAAAATTTGGCCATTAAAATATTACCCACACCCTTCGAGGAGACCTTGTGGTAACAATATATGAAATAACTATTTGACTGTGAGTCATATGTTATAGTTGAAATCTCCCTAATTCCACTTGATTAATGGAATATTATTAAGAAGGAATGTGACTAGAGTATTGTTCCATTGCCTAGAGAAGGATGACATAAACATGGATCTAAATGACATGAATAAAGGTCTTGCTAGAGGAAATTTATCAAATAAACATAAGATCCTCAAAATTGGCTACTATTGGCCCAACTTGTTCAAGGAGGCTTATTTGTATGCCAAGCAATGTAATGCATGCCAATATGGAGCCAAAAGAGAAAAGAAGCATGTCATGCTGTTACATCCAATTCAACTGGATAAAAATTTCCAACAATGGGGACCAAATGTAATCAAGCAAATCAAACTTCATTCAGCTAATAATATAATTACATAATCATCGTTACATATTAATTCACTTGTTGGGTTGAATTTATTATGTTCTCAAAGACAAATAAACAAGTGGTGCTTCAATTCTTTGAGCATCATATCATTACCAAGCTTCGGTTACCATCTGTGGTGGTATTCGACAATGAATCTTATTTCTCATCCACTTGCTTACCGAAGATTTCTCTTGAAAATAAAACTCTCTTTAGATAGTCAACCAATTATTATCTGCAAGGGAAAAATGTGACCAAGTATTTGAATAAGAACTTGATCAAAATTTAAAGAATATTGTCATCAATAATCAAAGGAATTGGCATAATTCCCTATTCAAAGTGTTATGGGTTGATTTACAACGTTCCAATTTAGTTTTGGGTACTTAATATTTTTACCTAATCTATGGTCAAGAAGTCATACTCCCCTCCAATTCTTTTCTTCCCTCTCTTCAATTAGCACAGTCTATTAAGGACACCTCTTCTTCCTCAATGAAAAATTGAATTGATATTATACTCAAGATTCAAGAAGAAATAAACTAGGCTAGAAGAAGGTGTATTTCCCATCAATAGGTGGTGAAGAGGTGGTTTGGAAAACACAAGGATAATGCCAAAGAATTCAATGTAGGGGAATTGGTCCTCAAATGGGACAAAGCCAATGAATAAGGAAACCATTCAAAATTCCAACACATGTGATTGGGCTCTTTCAAAATATTTGAAAGATTGAGATAAGGGATATACAAGATGAAAACCTTGAAGGGGGCATAGATATTCTACCTATCAATGAATAGTTTCTAAAGAAATAATTCACCTAAATATAACCATGTTTATACTTTACCGTGATTTTCTTTGTTTTATTTTATATTCATTTTTTTTGTTTTGTATTGATTCTTTTCAATTTTCTCCGCAAATATACACTTTTATTCTTTTCATTTTGCTCTTTTCATCATTTTAATATATCTAGCTTATCTAATTATTTGAGCCTAATATTCCATAGTTTGGCTATCTTGCTACATGGGTTTGTAAAGGTATTCACAAGTGTCAACTAGCTTGAATCCTCAAACCATGCTATAATGTTTTAGGTTCTAGCAATGTGAAAATACAATGTGTTATGAAACAAGAAAGAAGGGTCTTCTTATGTTTTGTTTCACAAAATGGCTGAGTAATTCTCTCCTTTTAGTTCATTGGAATCTCAGATTTAGTTGAAAAATCTTCAAAGATCCTACAAATTGTTCTTTTAAATAAAAATCATGTTACCACACCCATGCGGGTGCCTTAGTAGATCCCATCCATCTTAGTTCTCACTTAACAAACATCATCCTTATGGATTTTAAATGCTACCACCCCCTCCTAGTTACATTTAAAAGCAAGCAAACTCTTTGTCGAAGTGCCTCAAAAAGAATAAAAAGAGTGAAAAGGGAGGGAAAGAATGAATACGCTTATGCATTAAAGGAATGCGGATATCTATGTTGGGCCTATGGATGCTCACTAGTAGAAAAGCAAGGTTAGTGATGTCAAGGAAACTCCATTTGGATCATGGAAAATTTTAGGGGCTAATGTTCGCCTAGTGGGCTAATTTTCCATGATTTTTCCACAAAAAGATTCGCCAATTTCCAATTTTTATAAAAGATGAGTCGCCCAAATTTTAGAATATAAAATTAGTTTACCTTAAAAATCGCCAACATTATATAGAGACTATATATAGAATCATTATAAATTTGAATAATTTTACAAATATATCAATAAACATTATATAGTTTGCATATTATGGATTAATGAGATTTGCCAATGTTTTTAAACTTCAAGAAAATTTTCCATCCTTAAAATTTTCCTTGATTGGGATATGAACACTTATAAGTAGTGGATCAACACCAAGAGATTGGAAATATCTGATCAGGGAAAGCAATAAAGCCCAACCTAGAGTAGGTGAGATCTCAGTTGTGCACAAGAACATAAATTCAACAAAATCATTATGAATTCACAAGAGATGACACTAATGGTAGGAAATTCTAAACTTCCAATGATTAGATTGGATCAAGCAATGAAAGCTAAAATATTGCATTGGTTCAAACATTCTTCTTCTCTTAACAGAAACACACATTTCATACCAAAAGTAAGAAATAGAAATAGTATGGTCATGATAGATGTAATGTGAAGAGATTCAAGGGATCCATCCAATAAGTCACCAATTTTGGAATCCTTAAAGTACCCAAGAAAATTGTGTGAAACCTATATTTTATTGAGTATCACCTTTTGAATTTTTAGTTTTTTCTTTGATTTTTTAACTAACCCACAAGCTCCTAGCTTTGAATTTTAATGTAGAATCATGTTCCCCATGTGGAATGGTTCCATACTTTGTTGTTTTTTGTATCTAAGAAATCCAAAGTAAAATCAATGTAGTTCATTGAGTGTTTACCTTTTTTCTAATTCTCTATCAAATCTCCATCTATCAACCTAGGGACCATTCCCTGTTCTCAAACCTTTTCTTAGTCTCAAGACAAGGACTCCTATATTCTTTGATTAAACATTAATCATCCATGTGTAGGGTTAGTATAGTTTCCTATTTCATACCTCACCTTAATCACATCCTATCATTTGGTGAGCCTTTTCCCTAACTTCGCATTAACCATCCACAAGGATGATCAACTGAGCTTCTACTGTAAAAAATTCCTTTACCAACCCAAATGTATATCTTTTGACTCTCCCATCCCCAACTTCCCACTAGTCTTCAAAATGTATGGGTGGTGGAGCCCTTTAACAAAATTATCATCCCCGCACATATCATTTATCCTCTAACAATTTATTTCTTTGATTCTCCACTAGTCATGCACATGTATGGCTTGTGGTGCTTCCACTACTGAAAAATCATATATTGCTCCAAGTAGTAATTCTCTAACATTATTTTCTCAATGTTTCAATAGTAATCTATGTGTGGGCCCTCCAAATTTCCTATGGTCAAACATTTTTCTACCACTTATATCAATTATAGCCTATGTGTGATATCTAGTTCACTGTTATTTGTCTATTTGTATGGTTGGTGGCACTTCGACTATCAAAGTTCCCTAGGAAATGCTTCACTCCTACATCTTTGATATCTTGATCACTAAGCCATCACTATATCAACATGTGTCATCAATGTGTGGCCTAACACATCTAATTTGACTTCAACCTCCTTTGTATATTCTCAATTTGGTGACTTGGAACTTTCTTCTTCATTGTCCACATGCATGACAAACACTTCCCTAGTGTTCTAAACTTCTTAAGATGTAATTGAAAACAATATTTTCCCTCATGGATTTGTTTCCTCAATCCATATATGCATGTCCATGGGATGCGGTGCTATGATGCCATCCTTATGCCCCCTAACCTATCAATTATATCACACCCACCTCCCTTTATCGATCTCACTGAATAGTTTATCCTAGTCACATATCCCTAGCTATAAATCTCTTAGATTTTTTCATCATACATACAAGTCATGTAATCATTGCATCGATTAGGAAATTATGAGACTTGAAAGCTCAATGATGGTAGGACATAGTTGAGTCAATTTTCATTTCGGTCATCTCCCGTGAATGAAGTACTCTCTTTTAAGCTTCAATCACCTAATAAATGCCTAAAAGACTAGAATAATTGTGCTAAACACATTTATGGAAGTAATAAATCACCTCTCACCTATGGAGCCATCCTCTGAATCTAGTAGGGGTCACAATTAAAACCTTTAGTACCTGAGCTGCTTTACCCCAGGGGACGGTAGTGGTATTGTTATCACCCTATCGGCCCCGCACTCCAAAACCTCTCAGGGTAGACACTCTTTCATGTCAAAATCCATTTTCCAGGTTGGACTAGATGTGGCTCAAGGTTGGAAACAACCCATAGACAAGGTCCTTGGAGCACTGACCTCCCTTCCCCCTAGTATCCCATGAAGTGGATCTCCTTCAATTGACAAGGTTTGGCTAGCCCTGCAAAGAAACTAGCTTTTCGACGGATGTTGGAATCACAATCGGTGGACATTATTTTTCTATAGGAGATGCTTGCGGCAGACACTCATATTATTCCCATCCTTGAGGCCATTTCCCCTGGCTAGAATTTTCTTTCACTGGATGCTTGTGGGTGGGCTAGTGGATTTGTATTGGGTCACAATCCCAGGTCCATAATATTATTGAATTCCTAGGGTGGGGAAGGGTTCATTGGTGCTGATATTTACTCTGCAGAAGTAAGAAGGGAGATGAGGCTTATAAATGTATATGGTCATGTATTAACAGGGCTCCATTTTGGTAGAAACTATTAAATTTTGACTATTTTCAAGCCGAGAAAATAATTATAGGGGGGGGACCTCAATTTCTCTTGGACATGCAGAATCTTGGGGAAAAATGCTCAATTTGAAACATTATTGAATGACATCTAGTCTCTACTGGAGGATCACCATCTGATTAATATTCCCATGACCTGACTCCGACCCACTTGGCAAAATCGAAAGATAGGTGAAGTTGCACTTGCTAAGAGATTGGATCATTTTTTTGTTAAGGAATCCTTATTGGAACAATTAGTACCCTTATATCATCAATGGGTGGGATTTGGGGGATTGTCAAATCACATGCCCATATATCTTGAAATTGCAAGAGGAGATTGTAAAACCAAGGCACCCTTTAAATTCAATTCTACTTGGCTCAAAGATGATAGTTATATCCAGATGGTCACAAGGAATTGGAAGACCTGCACTCCCCAACTCGAACAATCAACCTCTGTAGATTTTGCATATAAAATGCTAAACCTGAAACAAAAGTCTATTAATTGGGCAAAGGACAAGAGGAAAAAAGATGAGCAGATCCTGAGGGACACAAAACTAGAGCTTGAACACTTGGGGGATGAGAAAATTCGAGGGTTTGATACCCGTGACACAAAAGAAAGACTTATCAAACTAGAGCTGGAGCGAGATAGGAACTTGAAAGATTGAGAGGAAACATGGAGACTCCATAATAGGGCTATATGGTTATTGGAGGGTGATGAAAATACCAATTTTTACCATCATGTAGCTAATGGGCGACGAGCTATCAATACCATTTGGCATCTAGTAGATGATGAAGGCACACAAACTAAGACTTTCCATCAATTGGCCAACCTTGGTACTTCCCATTTTGGTAGATTATTTCGAGGCCCCCCGGAGGCTAACCTAGCTTAGATCATTAAGGTTGTAGGACATTTCCCCAGATTTGTGGACCAAGATACATGAGATGGATTACTCACATCGGTAACCATGGGGGAATTAGAGGCCACTATTAAGTGGTTCAAGAGGCACAAGAGCCTTGGACCAGACGGCTGGTCGATTGAATTTTATATAGCATTTTTCGACATACTTGAGCATGAGCTTCTCCAGATAATTGAAGAGTGTCGCACAAGTGGGCGGATGTATGATGCATTTAACTCTACCTTTATTGCCCTTATCCCCAGGACTAATGATCCACAAACCTTCGATGATTACAAGCCTATATCCCTCTGCAATTGTATCTACAATATTATTGCCAAGATTATTGCAAATCACCTCAAACCCATTTTCTTTGAACACGTATCTTCGAAGCAATTTGCATTCCTTGATCATTGTCACATTCATAAAGTAGTGGGCACTACACAATAGGCCATCCACTCCATTAAATCCAAGAAACTCAAAGGGACAATTCTCAAGATTTATTTGGATAAAGCCTTTGACCAATCCAGTTGTCTCTATATTCGAATATTATTGACACATCTTGTCTTTCCTCTATCATTTATTCAATGGATTATGTGTTGCATATCCAATGTTTCTTATAGTGTGATGATTAATGGATCGACATCCTCTTTCTTCCATGTTGAAAGGGGCCTTAGACAAGGATGCCCCCTCTCTACTCTCCTCTTTCTATTGTTCATGGAAGGTATGAGTAGACTCATTACTGTGGATTGACAACATGGCATACCCTCACTCACCTACTATTTGTGGATGATATTATCATATTTATGAATGGTACACTGGGGGACTCACTGCATTTGCAGCTACCTTTAGATTATTATGTTTCTCTACTGGTATGCTATGCAACAATCATAAATCCACTCTATCAGCCATTGGTTTCACTCCTTATAAGATTCACATGCCATGAAAGTATTTCCCTTTCACTAATTTATAGTTTGAGGAAGGCCTTGAATATTTGGGCTTCCAGTTAAAACCCACTAATTACGGGATTGCAGAATGGGTCTGGCTGGTGGAAAAAATTGAAAGAAGATTAAGTATTTGTCATCATAGATGGTTGTCCAAGGCAGGGAGACTGATACTCATAAAATCGGTCCTAGATGCCACCCCGATATACTGGATGTCACTGGCTTGGATTCCGAAGGGAATCATCTGTAGGATTCAACAACTGTGCTATAGTTTGCTCTAGAGGGGCAAACAAGAAGGGAACATATTTTCCTGGTATAGCTGGGAAAAGATCACACTTCCTAGAAAATGGGGGGGATGGGGGTTGAAAAGACTAGAAATGTTTGCATGCGCTTTGGTAGCAAAGATGGGATGGAATGTAATCTCTTTGAGAAACCTTTGGGTTGATGTTATTTATTAGAAATACATCTCTCCCCTCCATCTACTTAACTGGCTCAGGCTCCCTACATGGGACATGACTAATATATCAATAGTATGGTGGGCGGTTCTCAATATAATGGCTTATGTCAAGGATGGACTGAATTGGAAGATTGGTAATGACATATTAGTCCATATAGAAATAGACCCATGGATTGGATGTGGGAATGCTCATCTATTGCCACAAGAGCTGATACATCACCTCTCAGATGCTGGCTACACCAATTTGGCACATATAGTAGATCATGAGCACACTGATATATTCAGGAAGGCATGGAAAGATTATGTCACTCTGGGTATCCCCCCTCCACTGGTAGGATAATTGGAAAATCTATATTAATGCATTGAAGGAATCATATGTTAGGGTAACTGATGGAAATGATGAACTAAATTGGTCCTTCTCACAAAATGGGAAATACTCCCCAAAATTTGGATACCTTCATATCTTTGTAGATCACAGACCTTTTGTATGGACTGGTGGTGGATTGTACTATGGAAGCTGAAGGCAGCACCCAGGGCTAAACTTTTTATGTGGTACATCCTTCAGAATATGGTCCCTATAGCAGACAACCTACATAAATTTACCTTTCATGGACCATCTTGGTGCGTACTGTTCAAATAGGAAATGGAAACCATTGATCACCTATTCCTACACTGCCCACCATCTTCATCTTATCGGAGGTTACTGCTCAACTACATATTTAGAACTTTTGGTAGGGTCCGAAGATCTAGGTGGCATGGAATCGATGGTGGACAAATGCACATACTCACATGAGTTAGAACTTACCTATAATGATCTGTTGGTGCATCTGGCTACAGAGGTATAATATTATATTCACATACACTTCTCCTCGATGGACACATGCCATCACACACCTCATCTCAACATATCACAACTTATAGTAGGAAGCCCTTGAACCACCTACACACAACATCTCTGCTAAAATAATAGACTATGACACCCCATGGGCTTATTTTGATGGCTCAGTGCTACAACATGGATGTGAAGGAGGCATACTCCTCCATATCACACACTCCCATTTCTTCAAGATTCAGATGGGTTTGGGGGTAGGGATGAATATCTTTGCAGAACTTATATCCCTTCGTCATTTATTATACTTTTCTCTTGTTAAAGGACGTAGTCGATTGCAGATATTTGGTTAATCACATATCATAATTAATTGGTTTAATCAACAATCAGTTTGTCACACACACACACACTCCATCATATATTGAATGATGCATTGAGATTTAGATCACACTTTGACAATATTTCTTGTAATCACATATATAGGGAGCACAACAAAGTTTCCGACCTGCTATCCATAAAATTCTCACACCAGCCAAGGGGAGTTTGGTTGATCAGAGAACAACAGGACCTAGACATTTATAGTTACTACCATAGACCATTCATGGGTGATCTATATTGACAGGGCTATAGGCCCTAATTTCTTAGTATTTTTGGTACAATTTTGACGTAATTATTTGAATTCTAGCATATATTATGTCTATATATTACTGGACATTTCATATCTAATTTTTCACAACAATCTCCCTTATATGGGATTGACATATTTTTTAGAAAGAATAATACAAATAGTGGCTTAGACTACTGATACATCATATGCTATCAACATCTTCAACATGTAATTTTCTATTTAATTAAAATTATGATTTTTCCATGGGAAAAAGGAAGTGAGCAATCACACAATCAAATCCTTCTCCTCAACCCAAAGTAAGTTGTGAATAGTTAATAAGTTTTAAGAGACAAATCTTCATCAGAGCTTAGAGTATATGGTGAAATTTATCAAATAGGAGCTTTATATTATAACATACTCTTAAGGCCACATATACAATCTATAAATTTTCTAATATCTTCTAAAATATCTCATTATTTTCCCGACAAAGTATCTAATTTGCTTTAGGTATGCTCCCAATATGTCTACCTTTGCTAAATCAATAAATTCCCCCCAGGATGCCAAGATTTTGTAGGAGAGATAGAATTAGCCCAAATCTTCTTTTAGGTAAGCCCATGAACAATCTCAAGTGGTCACAATGATGTTTCAACAAAATTATAAGAAATGGGAAGAAGTGAAAGGCCAAGTATACCCCCATATATTTGTAAATAAACTATTGGAGATGATCACCTAACCTCAAGATAGAAGCTCCACCCTTGTATCCACTAAATAATGGTATGAGGGACCTCAATTCTCAACCTTAGAACTCAAACCCATAATTTAAAGAGAGACTCATGAGATTAGGGTTTATCTCTTTTCTATTGGTAAAAAACACATGCACCATGGCATGCGGCACTCTGCTAAAGAGTGCAATTACATTGAGATATCTACTAGTGTGACTTTGAATGAGGAGAAGATTCTAGATAGGTCTTGTGACTCCAATAATGAAAAATGGAGTAAATATTATTGAACTTTCTCTTTCATTCCCCTCAATACATTAACATGTCACATTCCCATCTTGACACTTTAACTTGTAATAGCCTGTATTTTCCTTTAGGTCCTAACAATTATTGTTTATCATAGTTGTTAAAGTAGTTTAATGGAGTACAATGAAGTTAGAGTGGTAGTGTGAGCAAGAATGAAAGAAGAATATGGAAATAAAAAGGAATAATATTCATAGAGACATAAAAGTGGGAGGTGTTGGGGAAAATTATCGAAAAGAAGCAACACAGAAAGGAACACCAAAGTTCTAAACAAAAAATGTCACTAGTGTAATTCTTCGAAGGGGCCAATGAGGGAATAAAATTGAAAAATCATGACACAAAAACATGCCAATAAGAAATAATTTAGATGTGCCTTCATCCAACCAAAATATAAAACCAACCCAAAGAAGCTAGGAATGCCATGTGGGTAGCACATATAACATAACTACTTAATTTCCTCTAGTCAATCGAGGTTGTTCCTAAAAATTACATGTGAAATATGGGAACTAAATTTAATTCCACCATTAAAACACCCCTAAAATCATCACAAGGGGGGGATTTTGTAATGTTACAAGTATGGGCTACATCTCAAGGACTAGGGTTTGGGAAATTTTGTATTCAAAGGAGATTAAAATTGGTGTAAGAACTATATCTACTCAATTGTTAATATAGGGAAACCAATTTCTTGGCCAAGTTTTTGTTGAGAAAATACATCTTGTTGAAAATGCAACAAGATGATGGAGCTTAGTGAAAAGAAGTCGCCTTCACTAAGTGGGCCC
Source organism: Pinus taeda (assembly GCA_000404065.3). Classification (NCBI taxonomy): domain Eukaryota; kingdom Viridiplantae; phylum Streptophyta; class Pinopsida; order Pinales; family Pinaceae; genus Pinus; species Pinus taeda. Next base: position 320,469 of record APFE030836216.1, on the reverse strand, counting down.
GCAGGCTATTTTTGGCGCAAAGTCTATTTTTAGACATATGGATCATGGTCTATGAGTTGCAGGATGCTATTTGTGGATGATTGGTCAAGTTGGTAAAAATAGATGGACCTCTATTTTTAGACATATGGGCGGGGTCTATTTTTAGACTGCGAGGCTAAAAATAGAACAATCGAATATTATTAGCTTTTAATAATATTTGGACTATAAACATTATCTTATTCTCTTGGAGCACTTCAGTTTGAGCTACAGATGTGGAACATGCAACTTCCAGAAGGAAATACGCTTTTCTTATGGGTTACTTGAGCTATTACATGAAGGACTTCAGTTAGAACTCAAGTGATTGAGTTCTGTGGAGTTGAATGAGGAGTTGATGGAGTTGTGTTCAATTTGACTTAGTTGAACTAGTTGTATTTAGTCTAACTAACAAATACACTAGTGATGAGTGGTGTGAATTAGTTATTAATTAATTCACTAATTATTAACTCATAAATCAATTGAGGAATACATCAGTTAACTCAGTGCATGGAAAGTTCAGTGGAGACAAGTGTTAGAGGTGAGTGAAAGGGCAAGACAAATGTCAGTTGTGACTATAGTTATGCATGTGATTTGTACAATCAGTGGATTGAGATTGCCAATGAGGATTGCATAGTGTTACATAAGGGAAATACGAGTTTGGATAAGCTATTCTCATCCATTCTCATGTAGGATTGCACACTGGAGGCAGGCAAACAACGAAGGAGATTTGAGCTAGTGATTGATTCAGATCTGAGCTAGTTTGTGTGTAATAGGTGGAGATAGTGCTGAGTACTTGCGAGGAGTCTTGTACTATGTATTGTTACATGTTCTCAATCAATATAATATACAGATAGTTGGGGGTTTTCAGCTTTATGCTTTCCCCGTGATATACTGTGTTGATATGTGTGATTAATGCTTCAATGTGCGCATGCGATTGTTTCTTAATTCCACAAAATTGATGATCAACATAGAGGAGGTTATGTATTATGCATGATTCCGCAAATAGTGTATAATCAGGATAATCTCTGTGAATAAGTGTCATATTATTCACGAATTTTCTACACATCTATCTCTTAGACTATTTTGGAAATAGAATGGTTTTATTATATAATTTAGATTAGCTTAGGATTTTTTTAAGTCACTCCATCAGGGCTGTGGATGCTAGAGGGAAATGGAGCAACACCAAGGGATCGACAATATATAATGAGGGAAACCAATAAATGTTAACCTAGGGTAGGTGAGGTCCCATTTGTTCATAAGCACATTAATTCAAGGAATTCATTTGGAATTCACAAGAGACAACACTAATGAAAAGCACTTCAAAACTTTTGATGATCTAATTGCATCAAGAAGATAAAGCCAAAATATTGCATTAGTTCAAGCCTTCTTCTTCCCGTGACAAAATCAAAACATTTGACTTTGAAAGTAAGAAGGAGAAGTAATATGGTCACAATAACTCTAATGCATAGATATCCAAGGGATCAATCTAGTAAGTTTCCAAATGTTGAAGCCTCAACAAACCTAAGAAAATTGTGTGATATAAACTTTTATTGAGTACCATTTTTTGAAACTTTGGTTTCTACTTGGAATTTTGAACCGACTCACAAGCTCCTAGCTTTTCATTTTTTATGTATTACCATGTCACCCCCCTTGTTGAAATGATTCCATACTTAGGTAGCTTTTGTATCCAACTACTCTATTGCCAAATTAGCATATATCATTAACTATTTACCTTGGATCTAGTGCTCTATCAATTGCCCATTTTCTAGCCCAACAACCATTCCCCATTCTCAAACCTTATCTTAGTATCAAGACACTAACTTCTTGATTCTTGGATTCATCATTGATTATCCACATGTAAATTAGTAGAGTTTCCTCTCTCATACCTTTCATTAAGTTCATTCAGTTGATTTTTACAGTGTCTTGTATACAGAGAGTTACTTCTAATGATTTTTATTTTTCCACACATTCATTTATTACTCATTATTCCATAATTAAGCAATTATACAAAAGACATCTAAAATATATTACATTAAGATCATGAAGAGACAACCACACAAAGAACACAAGAGATTACCTTGGGAAAACCCATATGGGGAAAACCTGACAATCCTTCATTATAGAATCAATTTAATAAGAGACATCAGATTCATAGACAAACTAACTAGTATAGAAGCAATATGACCATCCATGAAGAGTCAAGCCAACCCTCCACAAATTACAAGACAAGTGTTCTCAATATTGTCCACAACAAGGTCTGAAATAAGGTCTGCTATAGATCTCCAAGAGGGCCAAAATTCAGCTTGCCACTAGGTCACAGAGCTCGAACTCCACCATAGAAATTTAGCCTCATAATTTCAAACTAAACTTAGCCTCCTTTATCTTCAAGAACAAGAGAATATCAAATATATTTCTTCCTTCTATTTTTAGCTTTTATCCTTCTTATCTTCTTCGCATAGAATAGAGATAAGATGGATTATTCAAAGTTCTCTTGGAAGGATATTGATTGGGCTACTTATAGCCTTCAAGTGATGTGAATGGGTGTCTCTTTGAGTAGACAACATGATGTCTTAGAGGGCTGACATGGTCATTTGTGGAGGAAAATATACAAATTCAAAATTCAAATTTTTCTTTTGCAAAGGTCATGAAGAACATGTATTTTATAATTTATCTTTTGACAATAATGAGAATGCAGAACATGCTTGACAAATAATAATTTCATAAAACACATCAATAAGAAAAATATACATTATGAAGATCGACCATAGTTACAAAATTCAACACTCCCTCTTAACTAGGGAGGTATTCATAATGACTTATCATGATGTTCTCAAGTTTAAAGATTCTATAAGGAAGGATCAAGATTAAGATAAGAATCATCATCAATATCATAATCTCCAACATCAAAATCATCTAGGTCAAACCCCTTGACCTATAACAGTCATGGATTTCACTTAGTAACCATGGTACAACATCAATATCAACTAGTCACCATGATCCAGTTGGTGCCTCAACCTCATGGTATCCAGAATATTCCTTATTTACCATCACACAACCAATGCACATAGTCTAGGTGGAACTCCAAACGTCTTCAACCCAGGCCAGATGCCAAAACAAGCTCACTCTAGAAAGTGATCAGAGCACAATGTTGGGAGGCTACAGTCTCTAGGACCATTCTCCCTAATCTAGGTCAAAGTGACACGGGAACAACATCCCTAATCAATTCAGTATACAGTGACACAAAGAGAATGATTGTCCTTTTCCAACCCTGACTACAACCCTAGTCAGGTCACTATACAATGACATAGGAAAATGTTTGTGCATCAGACCATTATTCCTAATTCAATTCAAAGTGACATAGGGACTAAAACCTTATTCAGGTCACTATACAATGATATAAGAATAATTTTTTTCCATGATTCTATCTAACCTATTAAACCATTCTCTAATCAAGTTCATAATGACATAGGGATAACTTCTCCAACCAATGTCATAAGGACATAAGGAGAATATCATACCATTCTCCAGCAAAGGTGATGAATACATGGGGAGAATGTCCATTCATAATAATGTCTCACCAGCTCTCCCTCTCAATAAGAGAGGTATTCTACACAAGCCCAAGCCTATCCTGAAAGTACACAAAGTTCCCTCCAAAAAGAGGCTTTATCAACATATTTCATCATTTGAGATATACTCAAGCTTCATTGCTCCCTTCTACACCATGTTTGTCATCATGGTCGTCACCTACACTTGATAAAAACCTGTAAGTAGCCTCTAAAGTTATATTGCTTCTCAACTTTCCAATTCAGTTGCAATATACTCAACCTCTGCCATATTTCTTCATACTCATCCAATAAATTATAATAGAGCCCAAACGAAAGAAATATCTTGATGAATTATTTATAGTTTCACATTATCCATCATCACAGATTCTTTTAGGTCACCCGAATAGGTTCTCCTATTCACACTGACAATTCATTATCTAGGAATCTCGAATCAAATCTAAGGTCAACTCCTTCTAAAGTCAAAACAGGGCTTGCTAATTGCTCCCTTTGGAATCAATATCTTCTCCGTGGTTTCTTTATTTAACACATGGGTCCTTCTTCTAGTGAATTTTTGGAAGACTTCTAGCATAGGTGACATGATTCAAACTTCCTCTAGAATTTGACCATTACTACAGAATATCTGAAACCTTTCAACCTTCCATAGTGAGTTTAATTTACAAAGAACTAAACGTGCGTGTCTAGATAAAACCATAGACTTTGTTTTACAGTAAATAAACAAGCTTCTTATTGCAGATAATTTTTTAACAAATGTCATGTCTAAGGCTTCTCAAACAACAATATAAATTCAGCTTTATAAGGGGACTAGATCTTAATCAAATCTTCTAAACTTTCAAATTTTTTTAGTCATTTGACCTCTGCAACCATATATTATATCTAAGGAAACTCATACTTCTAACCTTAGATAATGTTTCATTCTGGGGCACTTCAGACTTCTGAGATTTCTGAGGCTTAGATTTCTAAAATTCTCGACCTCCTGAGGTACTCCTGACTAGGTTTTGGACTAATATTTTAGTATAGGTTCATTCTTCACTGATTTGCACAAAGGACTGAAACAAGATCATACTTTTAACATAACCTTTTTTCCAAGTTCACATCAAGAATAGACCTTTGAAAAGTGCACAAAAAACTTTCTAGATTTGGCATGAACAGGAGATGATAAATTTACCATTGGGTTGGTAGAATGGAGCAAGGATTTCTTCAAACAAGAGGTAAAATATTGACTTTTAAATCTTGAGTTGAGGGATTCAAGATTTATCTTTCCCCATAGATTTGATACCATGTTGATTTAGGGTGTCTTCTATATAGATAACTACTTCTAATGATTTTGATTTTCCCACTCACTTATTTATTACTCATTATTCCATCATTAAGAAATTATATAGAAGACATTAGTAATATTACATTAGGATCATGAATAGATAGCCACACAAAGAACACAAGATATTACCCTAGGAAAACCCACATGGGGAAAACCCAACAATCCTTCCTTATAGAATCAATTCAATAAGAGACATTAAAGTCATAAACAAACTGGATAGTATAGAAGCAAGATGACCATCCACCAAGAGCCAATCCAACCCTCCAGAAATTCCAAGACAAGTATCCTCAAATATGTCTATAACAAGATCTGAAATAAGGTTTGCTACAGATATCTAAGAGGATCGAAATTTGGCCTACAACTAGGCCATAGAACTCAAACTCCAACACAAAAATTCATCTCATAATTTCACATTGAACTATACCTCCTTTATCTTTAATAACAAGTCTAGATCAAATATCTTTCTTCCTTTTGTTTATGGCCTTTATACTTCTTATCTTCTTCACATAGAATAGAGATAAGATATATGACTCAAAGTCCTCGTGGAAGGATATTGAATGGCATTCTTGTAGCCTTCAAGCATTGCAAATGGGTGTCTCTTTGGGTAGGCCAACATAATGGCTTGGATGGCCAAATTGGTCACTTATGGAGGCAAAAATACAAATTGAAAATTCATTTTTTTGTTTTGTAAAGGTCATGAAGAACATGCCTTTCATAAAATTACTTTTGACAATAATAAGCATGAACATGCTCGACAAATAATAAATTTTAAAATAGATCAGTGATAAAAATATACATTATGAAGACCGACTACAGTAACAAAATTCAACACATCCCGACCTCTAATGAGTTTTTTTTCCTAACCCTTTTCTAGACATCCACATGGATGTCAAATGAACATATATTGTTGAGCATTCATTTATTATCTAAAATTTCTATCTTCTGACACTCCCATCCCTAAATTCCCCCAAATCATAAATGTGTATGGTTGGCATATCTATTTATTGAAATGTTCATCCTTATGTATATCACTTATCCTTTGACAAGTCACTTCTTTGATTCTCCACTAGCCATCTATGTATGTGTTTCAGTGTTTCGACTATCGAGAAATCCTCTATTGCTCTAAGTGTTAATCCTTTGACATTATTTTCCTAATGTTCCACCAACCATCCATGTGTAAGGTCCATGGAGTTCCTGTGCTTGAGTGTTCCGCTACCTCTCCTACCGATTATATATGATGTGTGATATCTAGCTCATTACTAGCTTGTTGACGGTGCTGGATGCTAAAACTAGGGGATATCCTTGGTGTAAATTCCCAACTAGACCCTACACAGTTTGGAATAGGAGTCCCATTCAGTTTGCAAGCCCAATAGCCACCATGTGTGCGTTTTCTCTTGGATATTGAATGTAGAGATATAAGTGTGATACCAAGTGTAATATGCTAAAATAATGAGGACAAGATCAACTCTCCATTGATATCTTGTGGAACATGATATAAGAACAAACCAACAACATAATGAGCAAGAGCACGCCTTAAGAAATAATTACATATCTGAGACTAAATAAGACATACACAATGGAAAAGTGTTAGAAACTAACTGAAAATTAGTTTGAAATCAATTACTAACATCAACATGCATGAAGAGTAGAGATTCAAAACCAACACACAAGTTGTAGGCAACGAATCGGTTCATAAACATGTAACTAGTATGTATATGCACATGCATACATAATTGGAATAGTAGATAGCTAATATAACCAACATAGGAATCAATGCATGAAGTGAAAAACTTCTCATTAATATTGTCGCCATTCAAATACATGTACCACAAGATCATCAAAACCCAATAGTGGGATGAGAACAGTTCATATCATCTCCAAAACATAACACTAGCCTCATAATCCCTCCACCCATAGGATACAAAGAGTGAATGTTTTTAGCTCCTTAAGAACAAATATATATCTAGATTCTAGCATATCTCAAGTGCTAAAATTAATTTTGAATGAGGCATGAGGGTGTATTTCTAGAATTGGGGAAGTGACCTTTTGCCTTCCCCATAAATTTTCATATTCCTCACGACTTTTCAACTTCTTCATGACTCCTCATCTTCTCTAGGACCTTTGTTTTTTTGTTGGAATTTTCATGATTTTAATATTTGCAATTTATGAGAAAATAATATATTTACAAAATAATGGGATGAAGTGTAATAATCTTTGACATAGTATCATGTAAAAAGACATCACCCTTTAAAAACTTTGTTGATGTCCTTGTGACACCATAGGGTCGCCTAGCATTGAATTAAATATTTAACTATTGCCACCGATTTAGGTCATGCATCCATGAAGTGTCTAGATATAAATGATAAACAACCTCTCCGCGAGTTCAATCTTCTAAACACATAACCATTAATTAGGATGCAAGATGAACACACTATAATAGAATAAGAACAATTTTTACAAATATAAATCGATCAATATAATTAGTTTCAAGAAGCAAATGAGAGTTCAGAGCCTTGAAATGTTGATTTCAATTTGATATTAAAATTGTATGGCTCGGTCTTCCTTTGTCCTTGGTAATGGTGATCTCCTCTGATTTACTAATCACTTTGATATCCTTTCCATTCTTTTCTTTTTTCATAAATTTGATGAAATATTCCTTAACCCTTTGGTGAAATTCTACAACTCTTGGATGAATACCACTATTGTATCCAAGCCCTAAAACTTTATTATCAAACATCTAGGCCAGAAATAATTCCAACATCCTTTGGTTCTCGCCATTATGTAAAATTATTCAACAATTTTGTGCTCTTCTTATATGCATCCTATTAATTTTCTACATGGCCTCCTTCAACACTTATCTTCCATGCTTCGATTGAGTATATATGTGTTGCATAAGTGGAAAGTGCTTAACCAATAGTGGGAGTTTTATCAATAGGAGAGATGAACTTTGTTGCCTTAAGTTACTCATATGTGATGGCTTCTCCCATTGTATGTGTTGTGATATAATCTTCTACATCATTGATATCGTCTAGCCCCATTATTTAAGTGTGTTAATGTATTATCTTGTCTAGTGTGTTCGATAAATCTTTATGGAGCGTTGATGCAACTTTTCCATGGTTTTCAATGTGATTATCATATGCCAAAGGTAAGCTTTTATTAAAATATCTCATTATGTCTTTACATAGTATCTCAACACCACATTATATGGTTTTGATCACATGGTGTTATCTCTCCAACCTATGTGCATTATATTATTTCTTCAACAACTTGTTTATTTTGTCTTTCATCATGATATTTGGTGTATACTTTACCATTTTTGACCTATAATGTGTTATTGCACCATTTAATGTGATAACTCACATATTAGTTGTCTTCTCAACATGCAATCAAATTTTGCAGGGATATGAACTATGAAGTGCATTATCATGGCTTGTTATGTGTTATTCTTTATAATGTCTTTTTCTTTGTACAAAAACTTTGGTACATTCATCCATCATTATTTATAATCCTCATTTCATGCATTCGATAGAACTTCCTTGTGCCTAACCCATACTTGTGTCTTGGTTCTAATACAACACAAACACATCTCTGAAGGACATGTAACAATGTCCTCTTTAATCTATTGAACATTGTATGCAAATGCCTTGTAGTGTATAAACTTTCTTCATAGGAACATCTGCATCCTTATTTTCCTTAACATTGCTCCTTTTCTATTTGTATCGAGTTTGGAATTAAATAGATCTATAACCACCACTGAAATGTAATGTGTTAGTTAAGTAACAGAAAATCCACTAGTTACAACCAGATCTTGAATTAGTTTTCTTTCACAAATTGATTTTTGCAAAGTCCAATTGATTCTTAAGGTAATTTAGCAAATAAAAATAATAAGAATACTTCAAATAACTTTCTTGGAAGAAAAATGTGCAATGCGAAATGTGGAACCTTGAAGGCTTAATCTTTCATGCATAACCAAAATGTTTTTTTAACAAATTTGGCATTTAAGCAAGTGGCATTAATATGTGATGTGATTCCTAACCTAACAATGCGATAATGTAGTGAGAGTGCCATAAAATTCTTGTGAAAATGCATCCTAGAGGATGAGGATTATGGTAAAACATGAATGTCATGAAAGTCCCCAAACCCTAATGCATTCACAAGAACAAAAAAAAAGGATGACTCTAGGTGGATAAATGTAGTATGCATCATGAAAGCGTGAACATAGATAGAGTTTGATATCAGTTGGATCCTTGAAGGATCTCACCAATATAGAACACATTCATAACCCTTGGAACCATGAAAACTAGAGGGGGGACCCAAAATGTGAGTACTAGGCTAAAAATGTTGGGTGTTGTTCTAGTACCTACAACACACGATGAACCACTAGTAGATTCCATCATCTCTACCTTTGTCCCTTCAATATATTGTATCTTAACATAAATTTAAGGAATTATGTTGGGTCCCTATAATACTAGTGAGTACCCCATTAATATTGTAGTTGTACCCCTTATTAATATTGTTGTGCCCCTATTGTCCCCATATTGTTATTACTATGCCCCATAGAGTCCCTCTATTATTATTTTTGTGGCTTTATATTATTATTGTTAGGTCGGCTGGGTTATATTATGACTCCTTAGACTCCTATATATAGAAAGGAGGTTTTGTCATTTGAATCATCAAATAATTGTTCATTTATGTAATGTAAAGGAGGTTTCCCCCTCGAAGAGGCTGAATTTTAAGGCGTTGATCTATCTTTTCTATCTTTTTCTTGAGCTGGTTTCATAACATTTGGTATCAGAGCTTTGGATTCTAAGGTTTCGCTACTCCAAACAAGTCATCATGGAATTTTCACTATAACTTCTTTTCTGTGACGTTTTAGAAGCGAAAAAAAAACCCACTTGAGACGAAATCGCACTGAACCTTGGGTCCGAATTTCGGAGCTTTTCCCACTATATTTGCAGAGATATGATCTGAGGAAGTTGGTCTTTTTGTAGACTCCTCAATTACATTCCAAACAGGTGACCTGGGGAAAATCATCATAACTTTCTCTCTGAGCATTGGATTAAAAATTTTGTAAGAAGCTACAGAAAGAGGACAGACTGTAGTTTCTTGCATATATTTTTCAGAGCTAGAGGTCAAAACAGGGACACGTGGCACGTCGTACAAGTTCGCTCTACTGAATTAGTCTATAATTAGGTCACTGTGGGAGATTTGGCATAACTCTTCATTGGAGAATCAAATTGGGGTAAGACAGGTGGCATTGGAAAGAGGACATAGAGGGGTACCGTAGGTCGCAATTTCAGAACTAGATGATCTGAAATTACAAAGATACATTAGAGGCAATATCGAGTTCCTACAAAGTGAAAAAAGGTGTGTAGATTTTTTTAAATTTTTTCTTAAGCTTGGTTTGAAAAATTATTTTGAAG
>APFE030836216.1:214537-288363 GCA_000404065.3 Pinus taeda | reverse complement strand
ATGAAGAAGTGTGGGCACTTATTCAAAAGTTACAACAAGATTCTAGTACATCTGATACATTTAGTTGGCAAAATGATTTGTTATGGTACAAAGATCGCTTATATGTCTGTAATAATTCCCAACTCAAACAAAAGATTCTTATGGAATTGCACACTTCTCCCTTAGGAGGGCACTCAGGATTTTTAAAAACTTTCCACAGGGTTAAGAAGGAATTTTTTTGGGATGGCCTTAAATCGGATATTCAAAAGTTTGTGGTGGAATGTTTGGTTTTCCAACAAAATAAAGTCGAAACAATTAAGACCCCAGGTCTATTACAACCTTTATCCATTCCAAGCCAATGTTGGGAGGAGGTTTCAATGGATTTTATCACAGGTTTACCCAAGTCTGAGGGAAAGAGTGTCATCATGTGGTAGTTGACAGACTTACCAAGTATGCACACTTTTGTGCATTATCACATCCATTTAAAGCCAATACAGTTTCTAGTGCATTTATGGAAACAATTCAAAAGCTACATGGAAACCCAAGATTATTGTAAGTGACAGAGATCCCATTTTCACTAGAAATTTTCAGACATAATTATTTTCTTGTCTTGGTACTCAGTTAGCTCATAGCTCATCTTATCATCCTCAATCTGATGGGAAAACTTTAGATAGTAAAGAAATGTTTTCAAGGATATCTTCATTGCTTTGTATCTGATAAAACGACACAATGGGTCAAATGGTTGTCTCTAGCTGAATGGTGGTATAACACTTCCTTCCATACAACAACAAAAATGACCCCATTTATGGCACTTTATGGATATCATCCACCATCCATCACGTCATATTTAAGGGAAAATTTTAGTGTTCAAGCAGTGGAACATCACATCAAGCATCAACAACAAGTTCTCCAACTCTTAAAAGGATAACCTCACGTTGGCACAAAATAGAATGAAACAACAAGCATATCAGCATCACAACAAAAGAAGTTTTGATGTAGGTGACTGGGTATTCCTAGGCTACAACCATATAAACAAATGTCCCTCAAGCAAGTTAAGAAGGATAATAAGTTATCATAAAATTATTATGGTTCGTACAAGGTGTTGCAAAAGATTGGTACTGTGGCATACAAATTGGAGCTTCCTACAGCTTCTTGAGTGCACCCAGTTTTCCATGTTTCATGTTTAAAGAAGGTTATAGGTGACAAGCTCCCAGTTCAAACAATATTGCCAGAACTTGACAAGGAAGGAACAATTATATTGGAACTGGAAGCAGTCATAGAAATAAGAACTCGACAGCTATGAAATCGATCAATTTTGGAGTATCTCATCAAGTGGAAGAAATTATCCACTGAAGATTCCACATGCAAGGATGAGAATTTATACAGAAGCATCCAAAACTACTCAAGTGTTGAGGACAACACTTTTTTGAAGGAGAGGGGCATGTTAGATCCCTATAATTCTAGTGATTACCCCATTACTATTGTAGTTGTACCCCTTATTAATATTGTTGTGTCCCTATTGTCCCCATATTGTTATTACTGTGCCCCATAGAATCCCTCCATTGTTATTTTTGTGGCTTTATATTATTATTGTTAGGTCAGCTAGGTTATTTTGTGACTCCTTAGACTCATATATATAGAAAGGATGTTTTTTCATTTGAATCATCAAAGAATTGTTCATTTATGTAATGTAAAGGAGGTTGCCCCCTCGAAGAGGCTGAATTTTAAGGCATTGATCTATCTTTTCTATCTTTTTCTTGAGCTGGTTTCTTAACAAATTATTGAATAAAAAATCGTGGGTACCACTTGCGGTATATGACCATTTATAAATATGCCATTCATTTGTCTCCATCACTAGGTCATGTTAGTCTTTAAACACTACATCAAGAGTTCACACTTGCAAGTTTTAATCAATGACATAGATAACATGACAAAGGGATTATTATATTTAGAATTTTAAAGTGAGTTTCCAGTGCTTCTATGCTAACAGTAGGCTTGTTCAATGCCTTGGTGAAGTCACTCAATAAATTACAAGAATCGATTCGCTTCCAATTGGCTTGTTCAGTACCCCAGCAAAGTTATTTGCAACACATTTATGCCCATGAAGTCATCCTTCTAACACTAAAATGTGTTGATGGTGTTGGATATCCTGCCAACACTAATGACTCTCCCTGGTGTAAAGTACAAACTAGACCTTACACCATTTGGAATAGTTTTCCTATCCAGTTTATAGGCTCGGCAGCCACCATGTGTGTGTCCTGGAAGATGGAAGAGAATTGAAACATATTTTCATTCTTTTCTTCTTCTATATGAAAGAAATCACTTCCTTGTACTTGATCATTATCTACCCAAGAAGGTTTAGAATCAAGAGCATTTAAATTAGTTGTTGGTGTAGTGGACTGATCGATCAAATCAAGGTACAAGGATTCATGAGATGAGAATGATAGAGGATGAAAAGAGTCCTTCAAAGAAACAATACTTTCAATCAAATATATTTCAAGTTTTAGCACATTTTTAATAATGTCCCTTTGAGCCCCGGCTGTGAGTGTTTGATTCGAGGCGACGTACGAAGACGACGCACCAATTGGGCAAGTGGCAACCCAGTTCCGCCACTTGTATGGGTAACGAGATGGCTTGTAGTCCCCGCACAGTTATATTGATTGCAGCATTCAACTCCCTCCTGCAGTTCATTGTTCATAGCACGATGGAGGTCCTGTTGCTTGCTACTCCCGGGATTTTGTTACAAATCCTCTATTATGTCGTGGTGGATGCTCCAGGTGACTCACTGCGCCATTATAACAGCTCGCCTCCACTGGATTGGATAAGAAATTCAGCTCTAGTCACTGGGTCTCGGCCTCTGTTTCATTTGGTGTCTCGGCCTCTGTCTCATTTGGTCTCTCGGCCTCTGTCTCATTTGGTGTCTCGGCCTCCGTCTCATTGGGTCTCGGCCTTTGTCTCTTTGGGTCTCGGCCTTTGTCACAGGCTCACCCATCTTTGCCCTCACCTCTGTTCTGGTTGCTTCCTGCATTTTAACTCCTCACTCCTCTGTGCCTCCATCGCTTTTCCTTCCCAGCTCACTGTGCCTTCGCTCTCGTGTCACCTTACCTGGGTCTTCAACATGCCGTGTGAACGGCTCAGACTTGTCAGCAAGCGGGGAGGTTCTTGGGGCAGTTCAAGAGGATGGGTTGTCCAACAGCGCTCCTCCAATACCTCGGACCCTTCCTCAGATGAGCTGGAATCCCTAACGTCCAGGAGAGGCAGGGGAAGAGGTCAAGGGCGGGCTCGTAATGAGGATTGTGCACACAACGCTCATCCCACCACCCGTTTTCGAATACCTTGCACCCTGGCGAATTCCTCATTTATTGTCTCAGTCACAATAGAGAAGTGTGAGAACATGGCTCAACCCAAAGCCTCTTCAAAGCAAAGGCAGGCCAATCCTGCTATCATCCAGTGCTAAGGAACCCTGTCCGCGGTGAACCCTAGAGCGGTTACGGGTCCAAGCGAGCCGGCCAAAAATGCAGTCCTTCAGTCGGATTCCAGTGCCTCAGAGCAGTATGGGTGCAGGATAGTTGAGGAGTAGCTGTCAACCTCCGTGGACGAATGAACACACCTTCGCTTCATTTTTGGTCCTGCAGACGAAGTAGGAGTTTACCTCCTTTGCATTCCACAGTGTCCATGCTAGTTTTAAGTCTACGCCAACTTCACTTGTTGGATTTTGTCACCATCTTGTTAATGTTGTTGTTTGGTTTAGTTATGTTCATGTTTGAGTCTGTTTCAGTTCTGTCCATGATAGGACTCAGCAAAGTTCTACCTCTGTTTGTAATGCAATCTAGGAAGTTTACGGTTTTTTGGGTACGAGTCAGCACTCAGGAGTCTATTTTTAATGCTACCTAGTCAGTTCACGGTTGTTTTTTTTTTACAAGTCAGTACTCAGGGAAGTCTTGCTCTTCGATATAAGTCCACTGCTCAATCCATAGTCAGTATGGAGAGAATCTTCGAGGCTTGCCTTGCTGTAACTTTTTTTGTATAATAATAGGAGTAGACTAATTCATAAAAAAAAAAAATGTCCCTTTGAGAAATCAATGGATTAGCTTTCACATTAAGATCCATGAACTTATTCGAACATCCAGTTTCATTCTAAACATGGTCCTAGTCATTGAAAATAGATAAAGGTGGGGGAGGATGTTATGAAGATATTCATTAGTGAATTCCACAGGATTAGGTTGAAACTCATCAATAAAGATATATAATTCACCGATTTTATTTTCAGACCACCCTAGCTTTGAGGAAATTATAATAGGTTGTGTCACAAGGCAACTTTTCTCCCTTTTATTATTGATAATAGGAATTTCAAGTTTGGCACAAGAGACCACTCCACCTGGTAATGGAACTGGAGGAGGATGAGAAATATCATAAGTGGTGGATTCTTCCTCTAAGGGTTTGGGTCCCTCATGGCTTAGAAAGGTTGGAAAAACCAAATTGTTGATAAGATCTAGCTAATTTTCAATTTCAAGATTATCGGGACCACATGAAGACTCATTATCATCATTCATTTCAGCTTCAAGTTATTTCCAAGAGAGAGAAAGTAATTTCCAAAAAAAAATATATCCAAAAAGTATCGGTCCACATCATTTTCAGGAAATTCATAACAAAGATTTAGGAATCTATCAGCAAAATCTTCCAACGATTCATTTGGTTTCATTCTAAGTTGATTGATGCTTTTATATACACATAGAAAATCATACTTGTAAAAAGATTCACGAAGCTCCTTAATGAGTTTCTCTAAAGAACGGATAGAAGCAACTAGTAAGGTGTTTCACCATTCCTTGATGTGACCTTCAAGTGTGGGGGTGAATAGCCTGTAATGACATCCTTGCAATGAATTCCATTAGAATGATAAAATTAAAGAAATTGAAACATGTGTCCTAATATAATCATTTCACCCTCACCATCAAACTTATACTGTGACAAGTGATGAACTATCTCCATGGGGATTATAAGATTTAGTCTTTTAGAAAAACATCATGGGATTAAGAATTGGGTAGAGCCATTTCAAGATAGTAAGTTTTGATATAGATTCCACAAGCTCAGATTGTCATTTGGCCCTAACTTCCAACGCCAGAATGTGTTGATGGTATTAGATATTCCACCAACACTATGGGATCTCCCCAATGTAAAGTCCCTACTAGACCCTATATCATTTGGAATAGGAGTCCTAAATAGTTTGTAGGCCCAGAAACCACCATGTGTGTGCTTTTCTCTTCGATATCAAATGCAGAGAGATAGTGTGAGACCAAGTGTAATATGAAAAAAGAATGAGTATGAGATCATCTCTCCATTCAAATATCTTATGGAAAATGATATAAGAACACAACAACAATGTAATGAGCAACAACGTGCCTTAAGAAAGAATCAAATAGTTGAGATTAACAATGAGAAAGTGCTAGAAGCTAACCACAAATTAGTTTGCAATCAATTACTAACATAAACATGCATGAAGAGCATATATTCAAAGCCAACACACAAGTTGCATACAATGAATTAGTTCATAAACATGTAACTAGTATGTAAGTACATAATTGGAATATCTTATAGCTAGTATAACCAATAGAGGAATGCATGGGAATCAATGCATTAAGTGCAAAACTTCTCATTAACATTGTCACCCATTCAAAGACATGTGCCATAAGCTCTTCAAAACCCAATAACAGGTTGAGAGTAGTTCCAAAACATATAACACTAGCCTCACAATCCCTCCACCTATTAGCTACCAAGAGTGGATGCTTTCAGCTCCTTAAGCACAAATATCTATCTAGATGCTAGCGGAGCTCAAATGATAAAAGTCCGTTTTAATGAGGCATGAGGGTGTATTTATAGAAGTGGGGAAGTGACCTTTCACCTTCCCCGTGACTTTTCATATTTCCCACGACTTTTCAAATTCTTTGCGACTCCTCATATGCTCTAGGACCTTTGATATTCTTTTGGAATTTTCATGATTTTAATATTTGTCATTTATGACAAAATAATATATTTACAAAATAATGGGATGAAGTGTAATGATATTTGACATAGTATCATGTAGGAAAGGCATAGATCTTTAAAAACTTTGTTGATTTCCTAGTTACATCATAGAGTCACCCTGGCACTGAGTTAAATATTTAATGATTTCCACCAATTTGGATCATGCCTCCATGAAGTGCCTAGATATAATTGACCAAAAATTGCTTTATGATTTCAATCCAACAAACACATAACCATTAATTAGGATGCGATATTAACACACTTTAATATAATAAGAAAAATTATTACAAATAAGAATTGATCAATATAATAAGTATTGAGAAGCGAATAAGAGTTTAGAGCCTTGAAATGTTGATTCTATTTTGATATTAAAACTTCTTGGTTTAGTCTCCTTTGTCATTGGTGATGGTGATCTCCTCTGATTTACTAATCTCTTTAATATCTTTTCCATTCTTTTTTTTCATAAATTTGATGAAATATTCCTTAACTCTTTGGTGAAATTTTATAGCTCTTGGATGAGTATCACTATTGTATCCAGGCCATATAACTTCATTGTCAAACATTCAGGCCAACAATAAAGCCAACATCCTTTGGCTCTTGTTAATATGTAAAATTATTTTCTATTTATGCCTCTTCTTATATGCATCCTATTAATTTTCTCCGAGGCCTCCTTCAACACTTCTCTTCCATGCCTTTTGATTGAGTATATATGTTTCAAATCAATGGAAGGTGCTTAACTGGCGGCAGACATTTTAGCAATAGGAGAGATGAACTTGGTTCCCTTAAGTCGTGTTGATGTGATGGCTTGTCCCATGGTATGTGTTGTAATGTAATCTTGTGCATCATTGATATTGTTTAGCCTCATTATTTAAGTGTGTTGATGTATTACCTTCTCTGTTGCATTTGATAACCCTTTAATGGAGCATTGATATAGCTTTTCCATGGTTTGCAACGTGATTATCATATGCCCGAGGTAAGCTTTTATTAAACCACATTTGACCTATAATGTGTTATTGCACCATTTAATGTGATAACTCACATATTAGTTGTCTTGTCCACATGCGCTCAACTTCTGCATTGATATTGATATGGATTTATGAAGAAATTAAATGAAATATAATTATAAAGAAAAAAAAAAAAAACAAAGACAAAAGACACAACGAGACAAAACTTCAATTAATAAATAGCAACTATTGAAAATTGTTTACATGTAGAAAAGAAACGAACTAGCTTGGGCGATGATAGCTTATCTCTAAGAAGAGATGTGACAACTACATTCATTCTAAACTGTGTTAAAAGAAGGCTCATAGGCATTTTTATAATCAATAAACAATGGAAAACTCTAAACATCCAAAAACATAACCCTAGGAGATGAAGAGCCAAAAGCTTGTGGGCCCCATTGGGGATAGTTGGAACATCAACTTCCCGGTGTTGTATCTTTGGCATATGATATTTGTCTTGTGTGCACAATACCTCATTATAAATATCTATCCAAGAACAAAAATAATTGACTGTAAATGGAGGCCCTCTCATTTTACCATTTGTCAAAAAATATTCATTTAGGGAATCAAAATGGTTGCGGAAATTCACGACTTGAAAAATGGTGTTGGAAATTAGGAAACTGAAAGAAAATAGTGTTAGGGGTCCAAGTGGAATAAGAAGGTGGCCACCAATATCCATGTGGATCATATATGAACTATGAGGCATGTTAAAGTGTATTTCTATGTTTTATTCTTTATAATGTCTTTGCCTTTCTACACAAACTTTGGTACATTCATCCATTTCTCCCTATACTCATCATTTGATGCATTCGATATAACTTCCTCATGCCTAGTCCATAAATTTGTATAAGTTCTAATGCAATACAAAATCATCTCTAAAGGGTATGTAACAATGTCCCCTTTAGTCTGTCGAACATTGTATGCAAGTGCCTTGTATTGCATACACTTTGTTTAGAGCACCATTTTCATCCTTATTTTCCTTAGCATTGCTCCTTTTCTATTTGCATCATGTCTGGAATTAAATAGACTTGTAACCACCATTGAAATATAATGTGCTAGTCAATTAACTAAAAATCCATTAATTACAGCCAAATATTGAATTAGTTTTCTTTCACAAATTGAGTTTTGCAAAGTCCAGTAGAATTTTTAGGTAATTCAGCAAACACAAATAATAACAATATTTCAAAGAGTTTTCTTGGAAAACCAATTTCCAGTGTGAAATGTGTAACCTTGAAGACTTAATCTTTCATGCACAACCAAAACCCTTTTTCAAAGAATTTAGCACTCAATCAAGTGGCATTAATATGTGATGTAATTCCTAACTTGACGATGCAATAATGTAGTGCAAGTTCCATAAAATTCTTATTAAAATGCATCCTATAGGATGAGGATTATGGTAAAACATGAATTTCATAAAAGTCCCCAAACCATAATGCATTTGCAAGAACAAAAACAAGCAGGGTGAATCTAGGCAGATAAATGCAGTATGCAACATGAAAGCGTGAACATTGATAGGGTTTGATACCGGCTGGATTCTTGAAGGATCTCACCAATCTACGATACATTCATAACCCTTGGAACCTTGAAAAGTAGAGGGGGGACCCAAAATTTGATTACTATTCTAAAAAGTTTGGGTCTTGTTGTAGTAGTTACAACACAACCATCCACACGTACAGATGGAGTTCCCCAAGTAGCACTTCACTCGTCCATATTTAATATCTTGATCACCAACCCACCATTGTATCGACAGATGCCATGAACACATGGCTTACTTCTATCCAATTTGACCTTAACCCCCTTCATACCATCTTCCTCTAGAAAATCAAATATTACTTCTTCATCACCCATGTGCATGAATAGAACTTCCACCATGTTCTAAAATTTTGTATTTCTAATGGAAAATTCATGTTTCCCTCATAGTTATGGTACCTTGGCCCATAGATGCATTCCCTTGTGATGTGGTGCTCTCACACCATCCTTATGCCCCTTTACCTATCAACGATATGACAACTACCTTTGTTTCCTAAACTCACATGGTATGTGTTGATCACATATAATTGGCTACAAATATATTCGCATTCTTCATCATACAGAGAAGAAATGTAAGTCTATAGGCAACCCCGAGACCCAAAAGTTCACCATCGGTGGGTCATGAATTCGTTAGCATTTATTCAAGTCAACTCCCATGTGTGAGGTACTCATTTTGAAGCTTCAATGACCTTAGAAATTCCTAAAAGGATGGGGTAACTATGCTAAACAAATTTGTGGTAGAAAATAATCACACAATCAGCTCCTTATACTCAGCCTGAATTAAGATTCAAAAACTTAAAAAGTTTCAAGATAAAATCTTCATTTAAGTTTAAAGTGTATAATGAAATAGATCAAGATAGGAGATTTTTATTATGACATACTTCTCAAACTATATCTCTATGCTATAAATTGTTCGATAGATTTTGTAATATGGCATTCCTTTCCCCCATAGTCTCTGATTATCTTTAGGGATACTCCCAATATATCCACCTTTCTAAATCCACAAAGTTTCCCCAAAATATGTCAAACCACTACAAAAGGGCCATGCCCAACCTAAAGCTTCTATTGGATAAGCCCAAGAATTAAATCAAGTGGCGGTGATCACACTTTGACAAAATTTGAAGAAATGGGAAGAAGTGTGAGGCAGGAGCATCTACCAATCAAAATCAATTTTTACCTTCCTTGGTCAAAACCCATTTACCAAAGGAAGTTAATTTCCTCAATTTTATTTAAATTGTAATATTTTCCTAAGTATAAATCTAGAAGGTAACTATGTTGTTAGGAAGTTAGATAAGTGTCATTTAGTTACTATGTAAAGGGATAGACTTAGCCAAATTAAGAATCTATTAGATCATCTAGCAAAACAGGTTGAGTATATTTATGTGAGTGTGAGAGCTCTATGTAATGGATTTTCAATGTAATTGAGGGTATGTAGAGAGATTCAAGAATCTTGGAGTGTGTGAGTTATGTGTAAGAGAGGAATATTGTACACAGATTGTTAATCTATAATCTTCCCCTTTAGTTTGAATTAATACATCATTTACGTATGTTTTTACGCTCATCTATGTGGTTGAATTAAAGTTGTGTTTAGTGTGCGCTAGATTGATTGATTTATTATTATAGGAAGAATTGATTGTTGTAGGTAACTAGTGCCCAGGTTCAGGGTTCACAACTTCAAATCTACGTCACAATGAAATTTTGTGTTTATAGATTGGATCAAACCCAATTTTATATAACACCAAACCTTATGAAAAATATAGTTTGTTTTCAAGTTTTGTTAGTTGATAGGAACAACAAAAAGGTCGTCAACGATTACCATCAATCTTAACACTTTACGATATACGAATCTAAGAGACAGTTGTGAAGAATGAATTATTTTGATCAAAAAGATATTGGGATTGGCCAAGGAAACTAAATGTAACAAAATTTCAAATGGTGAATTCATCAACCAAAATCTAGATCGCAATGATAATCCATATTGCAAAGTACTCAGTGTGGACCCCACCACAAGGTGTAACCAAGATTTGGATCCTAGATTCCACATCTGTGCATTTGAATACAAATTAAAATGTATCTGGTTCATCTTTAAGTGCAAGACTCAACATCCATCCATATTCTAAATCCAATCAAAGAATCTAGATCAAAGGAATCATCCATATCTCCATATATATTGCAAGTATACAAAGTATCTAGGTTTATGGATTTTCGAACCACAAATTGTTAGAGAAGGTATTTGGATCTCTGGATTGCATGAAAAATTGGGGTTATCACATTAAGTGAAGTGGGGAGTTGAGGTTTAAGAAGAGTGAAATTATTCCTAAACTCCAAATTAGAAGTTCATCACCACTACATCCGTGCAGAATTTTGGTTGTAGTATGATGGATTCATATATCCCAAAAGAACTTCAAAGAGCACTAGTCCAAAATTAAGGGAAAGACATGTAAAAGGATATTGAAGGGAATTAGTTTGGAATCAGAGTAAGGAGTGCTCATATATGGGAAAGGGATGTAGAGGAGTTGCTAGAGGAGTAGGTCAAGAAAGGCCTAGAGTGAATGTGACCCATCAAGAAGCGATGAGATGCATTCAGACAAGGGTAGAGGTGATGGAGACTACCCAACAAAGAGGAGTTAAGATGGGAGATGCCAGTGAGGAAAAATGGGATTCTTCTAGAAAATAAGAAGGTGAATAATCAACAATCTATAGAATTTTGAGGATGATAGCTAAGATGAGTGCCACAACAAATATGGAGTTGTCTGCATATGAAGGTAATTTAAGTGCTGATGAGTTGATGGATTGAATCAATGCCACACAAAATTATTTTGATTATGAACATTTTGATGAAGAGAAAAGAGTGAAGTATGTAGTGACAAGATTGAAAGGTCATGCAACCCTATGGTAGGATAAAATGCAGACAAATATAAAGAGGAAATGATAGTCAAAGATTAAGAGTTGTGATAGAATGGTGGCTAAATTTAAAGCTAAGTTAATGCTTAAATATTACCAATTAAATATTTTCAAGCAATTGTAGAATCTTAGATAGAAATCTATGTCAATAAGGGAATACATTGAGGAATTCTATAAATTAAACATTATAGTTGGCCATATTGAAGAGGATGCTAAAAAGGTTTCTAGGTACATTAATCGTTTTAGGTATGAAATTCATGATGATATTAGCATCTTGTCCCTAAGGAAAGTTGAAGACACATATCAAATGACTTTGAAAGAAAAAGAGAAGATAACCAAAAAACAAATTCAGAAGAGTAGAGGAAAAAGTATTGCAAGAGGAAAAGGACAATAAAGAAATAGAGGAAGATTTCAGTCATCGAGAAAGGAAGGTGGAAGTTTAAGTAGCCAGTCACTAAGTGTTGAATTTTTGTAACTATGGTTGGTACTCATAATGTGAACATGAGTCATTAATGTATTTGTAATCATGATTCTTCATGCTAGAAACAAAAAGAAAAAAAATTGAGACATGTCCCTTTTGGACTTTCAAAAGAAAAGGATTTGAATATGTAAAGGTCAATTTTTTGTCTCCAATAGAAGAAGTCAACCTCCTCCTAGTCAAGCGGGTCCCTTAAATTGTTCAAGTCAACCCTAGTGTAAGACACACCCATTCAAGAGCCAAATGGCTATATAAATGAGGCATTTGACCTCCCTCAAGTGACAATTCAGTTTTGTTCAAGTGAAGTTCGAATTCCTAAGGAAAAAGTTGAGCTTATGTTCTAAGGCATATTATTTTAGTTGGGCACGTGAAGAGGGCAAGTAACTTACATATATGAGGAAGAGAATAATGCAAATTCTAAGGAAAGTGAAGGGAAAAAATTGAGGCAAGCAAATGGGAGATTCTAAGATCAACAAAGGACAAATTCTGAGGCCAGTGAAGGACATATTTTGAGTTGCCTCTTGTGCTATATTGACTTGACTAGGAGGATCGACTGTGGACCAGGTTTGACCTAGGTATTGTCTAAGATGTATCTCTCTTGTATTAAAGATTTATGTATCGAAAAAGGTTTTCGGGTTTCCCAATGTAGGTTACCCCAGGGTAAAATAATGTGTTCTATGTGGTTGTCTCTTTATGATCTTCTGGCATATTGTTTCATTGTTGAAGTTCTCTGTGTAATTATCTTTATGATGTACAATAAATGTCAAAAAATCAATCAATGTATGAAGAAACATAATAAATAGTTATCAGTATAGATAACTTAAAAATGAACACCAAGAGGAGGTGAATCCAGAGGAAGAAGGCATTTATCAAGAGGTAGAGGTAGAGGCACGTACTGTCAATCTAAGTGTGGAAAATGTGGAAAATTGGTGCATATGTCATGGGAATTTCTAGAAATTAACCTAGCAAGCAAAAGAAGTGCACATGTGAAAGAAGAAAGAGAAAAAAGTGTAAATTCACTAGCAATTGAAGAAATCCTTGAAGTCGAAGTAATTATTGATGAAGATATTTTTAATGAAAACAGAGAAGGAAGCCAAGGATCCAACTAAAAGGAAAAGTATGTTCAAAACTATATGCAACTCAAAGGGTAAGTTTTTCAAAATTGTGATTGATAATGCTAGTATAGATAATTTAGTTTTTGAATTAGGGTTTATGTGATTAGAATTGATTTGAAATTCATCTTCTGGATCCATCACATTCATATTTTTTTGTGTTGATGTTTCAAACCATCAAGTGTGGTTCATCTTCAAGACTATTTAAGGAAGAAAATTTGATCAATCCCGAGGAACAAAAAGGGGAGAAACCCTAAAATCTAAAGGACCAAGTCAAAAGTAAAAAAAAATAGCCATTTGGAGGAGAATGTTAAAATATATTAGACAATTTCTAATAATATTAATACTTTATAATTAATATATAATATTAATTAATAGCATTCATAATAATACTAAAATCAAAGTTCAAAATAGGAGTGATATTAAAGAATTAGTAATGTAACTTAAGTAATATTGAGGCTTACTAATTAATATTAAATACTAATATTAATAATTAAATATTTAATAGTAGTAGCAATTAAGATAATATTAACATTGAATGTCCGCACAACCTATCTATGTGAAAAAGTATAATTATGAAGAATTGGAATGATGATGAATGGCTTGAGGGCATGCGGTTTCAAAACCATAACTGAGAAGGGTTAGGATTTGTACTACTTTTCACTGCAGAAACTATTGCACCATAGCTCCCATTGTTGCACTGGTATCTTCACCGTCACCATCACGGTTGGCAAGTCAACCTTTTCCTTTTCACCTTCACTAGGATCCACTGCCCATCACTCACTGTCTTTGGTTTGTATACAGAATGTCAGACATGGAGAAGATGTTTTCGACCACACGACAAATCCTAACCCCTAAGATTCCATCTGGACTAGCCCTAGCAATTCGCCAAAGGTGTTGGTTTCTAGGTATCTCGGAATGACCCTTCCATTACAACCAGGCTTTTCGCACTTCCATTTTGATCCCAGTCCCTCTGCTCGTACCATTCTATTTGCCAATAGCTTCTCCAGGTCTTGATTGTCCTCCCCTCTCTCCAGCTACCCTCCATCTCCTCACTACCTATATAAATTCATCCCCTACATTTGATTAAGTTTCGTCAGAATTTCCCCACCTGACACCCTCCTTTGCTATCCCTACTGGGCAGGGTTGGTCTCTGCAATTGATTCCATTCCCCCATTTTCTATCATGAAATGGCTCTCTTTCAACTGTAGGGGATTGGATAGCCCTGCTTAAAAACTAACCCTTAGAAGATTATTAGAATCTGAGCCCATCGACATTATATATCTGCAAGAAACCCTCTCAAAGGTTGATCATATTATCCTTGTACTACAAGCTCTGAAGCCAAGCTAGATCTTCCATGCACATGATGTCAATGGAAGATATGTAGGCATTGCATTGGAAATCAACCCTTGCTCTATTAAGATTAATTCAACCTAGGGGGGAATAGGGTTTATTGACATGGATATCTACTACTCAAAACTAGGGATGGATTTCAGAATCATAAATGTATATGCTCCCTGTCTCAACAAAGTTGATTTCTAGACTCATCTACTCAATTTATCCCTGGTCAATTCTGACAACCTCATCCTAGGAGGGGATTTGAACTTTTCTATCGGATTTGTGGAATCTTGGGGAAGAAATGCACAACTAGGTCCCCTATCGGACTCCATGGCCCAACTTCTGGAGTAATACCAATTGATTGACATTCCCATGAACAAGTTCCAACCAACTTGGCACAACAAAAGAATGGGAGATGCTACCTTGGATAGGCAATTGGGTCAATTTCTCATCAAGGAACAACTTGTTTGAGCATTGAAAAACTATTGACAGTGGGTCGGATAGGGTCGAATCTCTAATCACTCTCCTGTCTATCTTGAATTGTCTAGCCCCTTCTTGAAGCCCAGGGCCCCGTGTAAATTCAAATCCACCTAGTTGTTGCACCCTCATTATACCAAAATGGTCACTGATTACTGGCATGCACACCCACCTTCTCAGGGGAGATCCATTTCTGAAGGCTTCTGTCAAAACCTTCACGAGATCAAGAGTTTGTCTATCAAATGGGCCAAGGATAAAAGAGATTAGGATGATCAGTCCCTCAGGAACATAGAAGAAAAGTTGGCCAACCTAATGGATGAACAAGGCAAAGGATTCACATCTGAAGAAGTTAAATTATATCTCACTGATCTAGAGACCCAAAGATCCAAGATTCTCAAAGACCATGAGGAAACTTAGCGACTTAAGAGTTGGGCTATATGGTTAAAGGCCAGAGATGAAAATACAATTTTTTTTATAATTATGTGAAGGGGAGAAGGGCCAATAACACTATTTGGAAAATTCCCATTGAGGATGGACAATTTGCCTCCTCCTTTCATCATCTGGCCCATCTTGGCAACTCACACTTCCAATAGTTGTTCAAGCCCCCTTGGTGCATCTATTGCAGAAATTGTTCGGATAGCTGGGTTTTTCCCTCGATATGTTGACCAAGAGGACTCTGAAGATCTTATCAAACCAGTCACCATGGGGGGAATGGATAGCACACTTAAATGGTTCAAAAAAGATAAGAGTCTGGGTCCAGATGGGTAGGCTATTGAATTTTATATTTCTTTCTTTGACACCATTAGACAGGATCTCCTCAATGTCGTGGAGGAATGCAGAATTACTGGTCGAATGTACAAGGCAATCAACTCCACTTTCATTGGAATTATCCCCAAAGTGGACTCCACTAGCACTTTCAATGAGTTTAGACGCATCTCCCTCTGCAACTACCTCTACAAGATCATTACCAAGATTATCGCCAATCTTCTTAAGCCCATTCTATCTAACCACATCCTACCTGAGAAATTTTCTTTCTTGCATAATTGACAAATCCATGAAGCAGTTGGTACTGCACAGGAGGCTCTCCACTCCATTAAGATGAAGCGGATTAAAGGAGCCATCCTCAAGATCGATCTATCCAAGGAATTTGATCGGGTCAACTGGCTATACATTAGAATTCTCCTTACTCATTTAGGCTTCCCCTTATCCTTCATTAAGTGGATCATGTGCTGCATCACCACAACATCATTCAATGTTCTCAT
The DNA here is from genome assembly GCA_000404065.3 of Pinus taeda. NCBI lineage: Eukaryota > Viridiplantae > Streptophyta > Pinopsida > Pinales > Pinaceae > Pinus > Pinus taeda. Next base: position 272,261 of record APFE030836216.1, on the reverse strand, counting down.
CAATGGTTTAGCTACCAACTTCTTTCACACTGAGCATGGACTCATACAAGGCTACCTTCTATCCCCTCTCCTATTTCTCCTAGTAATGGAAGGACTCATTAGACTCATCTATTATTCTAGAAGGGAGGGGTGAATTCAAGGTCTTAAGATCACTGAACCCACCTCCTATTTGTGGATGATGTGCTCATTTTTTTCAATGGTAGTATTTTATATTCCTCTGTTTTCCATTATATTTTGATTCTCTTTTTAGTTGCCACAGGTATGGAATCAAATAAGATGAAATCCACAATTACCTTCTCAGCCTGCTCTCCTCAGGAAATGCAGATTGCTACTTAGAAATTTCCTTTCCAAAGACTTCAACTGGAAGAAGGGCTCAAATACATTGGGTTTTGGATTAAACCTCATTGTTACAAAATAACAAACTGGACATGGCTAGTGGCTAAGGTTGAAAAGTGACTTCTCAACTAGAACCATATGTTCCTATCTAGAGCAGGGTGATTAGTCCTCATCAAATCGTTCCTAGAGGCAACACAAGTGTATTGGATGTCTTTGGCTTGGATTCCCAAAGGCATTCTTTCACGGATACAAAAAATGTGCTACAGATTCCTTTGGAATGGTCACAAGGAAGGGAAACCTTGTGCTTGGGTGGGATGGGGAAACATTTCTCTCCCAAAGAAGTGGGTTGGTTGGGGTTTAAAAGACCTTCCATCTTTATCTCATGCACTAGCAGCTAAGATGGGATGGCTTATCCTTACCTCACACAGTATACGGACAAAGGTGGTGCATTACAAATATATTTGGCCCTTACAGATTATGGATTGGATTTGGCTCCCATCATGGCATAGAACAGGTATATCTTCAATCTAGAGAGTTTTTCTTCATTCACTGCCCACCATCAGGAATGGTCTCATATGGTGTGTTCGAGATGGCCAATCAGTGCGGATATGCATGGACCCCTAGATAGTTAGTGGTAATATGTACCAGCTTCCACCCGACCTTATTCATTTTTTCAAGCACAATGATATTCATAGGCTCGTAAACATTATTGATATGGAGAATACCACCATACTCACTCAATCATGGAAATCGGTAGAGTTATTAGGCATCCCTAAATAGTGGCACTAGATATGGGCTGATTATACAAATGCTCTGACTGAATCACATATTTGCATCAAGGAGGGGGTTGACAAACTCATTTGGGCACATGCTGGACATGGTGTATATACACCTAAAAAAGGATATTTCATCATCCATGCCACCCACACTCCACTTGTGCTTATTGATTGGTGGCGGATTATATGGAAGATCAAAGCCCCTCCTCGCACAAGACAATTAATGTGGAATATCTTAAGGAACAAAACACCCACTAGGAGAAACCTAATGTAAAGGTCCTTTTACAGCCCTTCCTGGTGTGTATTATGTCATCAGGCAAAGGAAAAAAATGACCATATTTTTATTCACTGCCCCACTGTGACCGATATATGGTCATAGGTTCTCACATCTCACTCCATTACTATTAGATGGATAAGAAATACCACCATGGTGGCTTGGAATCACTGGAGGGAGGGGACCTCAAACCTAAAACTCCATTGTCTTCCCCTGATCATCAGCTAGACCATATGGCTGAATTGGAACAGAATTATCTTCAGAGATAGAGATTTCTGTTGTCCTGTATCCATTGCCTATATCATCAATGCACATCACAAAATCCAAGATGAGGACTCCACTCCTCTTGTTCGAGTTGTGACCCCTGAAGTTATTAATCACAATCTGGCATGGGAATACTTTGATGGTGTTACACAAGAACAAGGTTGGGGTGGGGGGGGCGGTCGGGGGCGGCGCCGGCGTATTCTATTACACCTATCTGAAAACTATGTTTTTTGCATCCATATGGGGTTGGGGATTGGTACAAATAACTTTTCCGAACTGATCAGCCTTCGACACTTGCTCCATTTTTATCTTGCACATGAAGGCATACATCTACAGATATTTGGGGATTCAAAAATCATAATTAATTGGTTCAACAATGCATATGCATGTCATATGCACTCACTCAGAAAAATATTGGATGAAGTCATGTTATTTAAATCTCAATTTGAATATATTTCTTGTCAATATATTTACAAGGAGCGAAATCAGGTTGTCGACCAGTTATCCAAGGCGGCCATAGTCTAGCCCAGGGGGATATGGCTTATAAAGGGACAATAGGGTGTAGATCATTTCCAATACTATCATCAGCCATATATAGATCAATTCTACTAGCAGGCCAATATGCCCTAATTTTGTAGTATGTATTTGCACTTTTTAACAGTCTATGGTATATATATATATATAACATTTTCATGAAGTGTCACAGTATACCCTGTATGGGTAATTTTGTATAGACTTATTTTTTATGGCTATGGCCCAACATATAGCATATGTCGCACAAGCATCTACAACATGTAATTTTCTCTTTTTAATAGAAAATTGTGATTTTTCCCCGTGGAAAAAAAATAATATTAACATTAATTATTAAAAACCAAGATATCATTAATAATATTAAGTAATATGGTAAATTGTTTTAATAATTAATACTAATTATTAATAAAGAAGCTCAATAATTACTATTCATAATAATAATAATAATAATAATTAATATTATAGCAACATATTAATGTTGATGTAAATATAGATATTATTAATAAGGGGATTATTATGTCACTACGTGACATCTAGGGTCCGCCTATTGGTATTAGTGTTTATGGTACATCAAATATTTCTACAAAACTTAGGGTTAAACTTTGGGTTTGGGGTTCCCTATGCAGCTGACATCTGTGGCACCACTACATTAGGGCTCCAAAACCCAATGCAGCTGCTACAACATTTAATAATTGAGGGAAAAATCGATTTGCAAGTAGGGCTAGCAAGCACCAATGTAGCAAGACATATGACAAGGCTTTAATTGCATGCTCGATATTTATATTACTAGATTTGGTAGGTGGGGGTCATTTCTACTATTAAATTTTGTAGATGAGGGGTAATTTCTACTACTAAGAGGGAAGGCCCTATCAAACTTATGGCATATTGGGTATGTCCTTCATAGACTCTGGCTTTGTAAATGCGCATGGAGATTAGTTGTCTTCCAATAAATCAAATTGTGTATTTCACATTTATTCATAATTTTCGGAGCTTCAATATTTTCACCAATATAGAGGTTATGGAGTACATGCAATGCACTATCAGACATGTTTTATTCTTTCATATCCACATTTGTTTCATTTGGGTTTGGTGATAGCCCTAAAGTATATCCTTGGTGTATTTCATGGGCTCAACCAATCAACTGAGTGCATTCACGTGAAGGCTCTCTTATTCTGTCAATTTTGGGCCTGAATTCGTTTAAGTTTCAAGATTTGCAAATCAGGTTTTTCAAATTGATGCATTGTTGGTGCAATTTAGCCAACTTTTGACCAGGTTTGTGTTCATTTTTCCCAAATGTCATTCTTTTATTTTCTTTGCTTCCATTTATGTGGGATGCATTGATTTTTTATATGGTTGCATAACATTTGGTATCTTGGTGAAATCGTGTAGATATTTCAAATCGTGGTTTGCTATATTTTCTGACATATGGACTGAAGAAGTTAAGGTTTTTGCATGCTCTATAATTCAGTCTCAAACAAGTGACCAAGGGGAAATCGTCATAACTTTCTTATCAAGCATTGGATTTGAATTCTATAAAAATTGAATGAAAGTGCACAAACTGTAGTTTTCATGTATCAATTTTAGGGTCGAAAGTTGAAACAATGACATGTGGCTACCTGTACAAGTTCACCCTACTGAATCAATCCATAATCAGGCCATTGTGGGAGATTTGATATAAATTTACATTTAATAACCCAATATTGTTTTGACTTGTGGTGTTGGAAAGAATATTTAGAGTGCTAACATAGGACAAAATTTTAGACTTTGGGAGGCCGAAATTTCAGAGATACAACAGTTTCAATATCAAGCTCCAAAAAGCAAGAAGAAAAAGGTGTGTATTTTTTAAAATTTTCATAAGTTTTGTTTGAAAAATCAGTCTAAAGTAATTCAAAGGGCATAGTAAAGCATAGATATCATTATTTGGTTCCAATATGCCTTGAAACAAAAAAAAAAATGGATACTCTCATTAAGCAACTAGAAATCTCTACTATGACACATGAAGAAGAGGAAGAAATGCAATGTGATATATCAAAATTATGTGACCAAAAATGAAATGGAAGCTAAGATGGATGGTTTGAATAATGGTTTAAAAGAAGACATGGAAGGTTTGAAGGATGGATTAAAAGTAGACATGCAAGGTTTGAAGGAAGGTTTGACAAAGTTGCTACAAGAAATGCTTCCTAATGATGAAAATGTATTCCATGAAACTCATGATGAGAACAAAAGTAATGTTAATCGTGATTTTAGAGACTCTAAATTTGGATTGAAGACCAACCATATTCCAATGATCAATACGAGTAATTTTGAGGCAAGGATCTGGTAACATGGATACTACATATGGAGCAATGTTTTGATCTACATGATGTGCAACACACATAGAAGGTACACATTGCATCTTTGTGCTTAGAACCCAATTAGTTTGTATGGTATCAATGGCTTTGTTCTCGTAAACCACTTATCACTTGGTTAATTTTTACGGAGGAAATGATAGCACATTATGAGGATACAAAGAGAAGCACCACCTTTAGCGAATTTATAAATATCAAACAAAATGGTTCAATGGCAGAGCACATTGAGGATTTCTAAAAATTGAATATAACGGTAACTGATATTCCAGAGGAGCATAGGATTGATGCCTTCATAGGGACTTTAAAGGATAACATCTAACAAGAGGTTTTCCTTTGGGAACCCGATTCATTGGAGAAGAAATTCAAGGTGGAAAGAAAATTTGAAAGAAAAATTATGGCAATATGGAAGTCTACCATTCACAACTATAAAGATGGAAGTGTTGTTGTTACTAGCCTTCCACAACCTACAAGGTTGACATCACAAAAATTGGAGGAAAAAAAATCAAAGGGGATTTGCTACAATTGTAATAGGAAATACACTAAAGGTCATAAGTGTGCTAATAATAAATTATTTTACATAGATTGTGAAGAGGAGGAAGAAAAGGATAAGAAACATCAAAAGAAGAGGATATACACTAGGAACCAACCCCATAGAAAGAAGAAATGAATATATCCATATCTTGTAATGCATTGGTGGGAATTACCACTCCTAAAACTCTCAAGATAGAAGGATATATCAAGAACAAAAAGGTAATAGTGTTCAATGATTCAAGAAGTACCCATATTTTTATTTATTGTAAGATAGCCAAGAAATTGAATTTCTTTCTATATCCAGCACCAGAGTGTCAGGTGATGGTTGCAACTGAAGGAACTATAAAGTTCTCTATAAAGTTCCATAATATCAAGCTAAACATGTGGGAATATGTATTGAATAGCCTAATGCTTTCCATTCCAAAGGGTGGTGTTGATGTTATATTAGGAGTCCAATGGTTACAATACTTTGGTATTATACTTTTAATTTTCAAGAAATTTTCTTGAATTTTTTTTGGGAAGGAAAGGAAATTGAATTAAGGGGTGTCGAAGGGAAACCAAGGAAGATAGTCATCTCTAATGGCATGAAAAATATTTTGACGAAAGAATAATGCGGCATAATTCCACAATTATGATCACTAGAGGTTCAAACATCAAAACCATTTATTTCTCAATGTTTCCAAAAAGTCTTGGACAATCATTCCAAGGTATTTGAGACTCCCAAAGGCCTCCCACCTATTTGTGATTATGATCATTCTATTCACTTGATTCCAGAAAATGTTCCTCCAAACATAAGGCCTTATAGATATCCCTATGCCTAAAAGAGTGAATTTGAACGTATGGTTGTAGAAATAATAGAGGTCGGTATAATTCAACCTAGTCAAAGTTCTTTCTCTACTTTAGTAGTATTGGTGCACAAGAAGGATGGATCATGGCATATGTGTATAGATTATAGGGAGCTCAACAAGCTCACTATTAAAGATAAACTTCCATTCCTGTCATTAATAAATTTTTGGATGAATTACATGGAGCAATTTACTTCACCAAGCTGGACCTTTGTTCAGGATATCATCAAATTAGAATGAAGACTGACGACATTCCAAAAACATCATTCATAAATCATGAAGGTCATTATGAACTTTAGTTCATCCCTTTCTACCTTACTAATGCACCTTCCACATTTCAAGGTTTGATGGATTCTATTTTCAAACCCTTCCTTAGAAAATTTATGTTAGTATATTTTGATGATATACTAATCTAGAGAAAGTCGTGGAAGGATCGTGTTCAACATGTTGACAGGGTGTTCAAACTATTGGAGGAGAAAAAATTATATGCAAAAACCTCCAAATGTTTCTTTGGAATACAGGAGGTGGAATATTTGGGTCATATTGTATCTCATGAAGGTGTTAAGGTAGACCCTAACAAAATTAAAACCATTAAGGAATGGAAAATCCCCATAACCCTACAACATATTCGAGGATTTCTTAGGTTGACAAGTTATTATCACAAGTTTTTTAGGAATTATGGGGGAATAACAGTGCCTCTAACAACATTATAGAAGAAAGATGCATTTTCTAAGACTCCAGAAGCAACTAAGGCCTTCGAAAATCTTAAAGAGGCAATGTGCCAAGCACCAGTCTTAGCTATGCTAGACTTCAAAAAAACATTTATTGTGGAATGTGATGCCTCAATAAATGGAATTTGTGTTGTTGGAATGTGTCTTTAATTTTTAGAACTATAATTTTGAAAAATTTTGACCAATTTTTAACTAGAAAATGGTTTCTCAAGAGACCACTGAAGAAAGAAAAAGGAATAAGCCAACGACCAAATGTCGAGGATGACTCGAAAATGGTTTGCAAAGGAGATAGAAAAAGTAGTCAAGTTGGAGTTCACAGAGACAACCAAGGAAATAAAAGCACACAAAATAGTAGTTAAGATGAAGTTAAGGCAGAGTTTTGCAAAGGACGGCAAGGAAGAAAAAGCATGTTGGAGCCTCAAGGAACTTGAGGCGATAAGGATCAGAGAAAGTGAGTGGGATCTATAAGAGTTGAAGGGAAGATGGTGAAAAAGGGAGATCGAGAGTCTATACCTAAATGTTGTTGCTAGGAGGAATTCCATGTTGTTCTATAACTCTCTCTCTTTCCGAGTTCTATGATGTAATCTGATCCAACAATGGTTTGTAGTTCTGTTGTGATAAATCTTGATGTGATGAAAAGATGTAATAATGTGTTGATCTACATGATTAATGAAAGGGAGTTGTAGTAACCTTCTGTGTTTGAATTATGATGGAATGATTGTCCCCTTTAAATTATTTCTTTAGCCTAAAACCAAATGTTCTTTTCTCTTTCTATGTATGTTGCAGACCTATTATTTCTATGTATTAGACTATTTAGTCGAGAGACTTATAATATGAATTCTTGAAATGATTTATCGAATGCATTGATCTTTGATTCCATGTTTCAATCCCTTACCTTGCCACGTCTCAGCACACCTCAAGTGAGATGTCTCTCTTTTTTCTTAAGTGAGGTGAAAATGTCAGTGTAATGCTAGACTACTACAAACTCTTTTGTTGGCGCAATGTGTTAGAACCTAGGGTCAATCTCTGTTGAAATTTTAAGCCAACAAATGGTTTTGTTGTCAAGACCCCGAGTATTTTCAAAGCATCTAGACCATGGTATCGAGGATCCTGAGAGGATATATTCAAGATTGGTGTAATGATCAAGTTGATCAATTTGTTCTCCAATAGGTGTGGTTAAGCCAGAAGAAGTTAGAATGGGTAAAAGAGGAGGTTTTGTATGCGGAACCTGTCAACGACCAATACAAAATATTTTGGTGTAAGTTCCCTAAAGAGGTTCACAATTGGTTGCATCAGCTACATATTAAGGGAGGGCAAGGAATCTTGGTGGATATCCTCATACCTGGACTACAGTTGATCTATCTAAGCTACATATGTTGGATATGTAACTGACAAGAGTTGTTGATTTTTTGGGTACAAGCAACCCTATAGAGATATATTATTGAATTAATTGTAAAAGATCATTTATATTTTTCAAAATCTAAGGTTGTGTTTAGGTACGGGTTGAGAGGAAGGTTTATAAAGGAAATCACACTCTAGATTATAGTCTTGATGGTGGAAGAAAATTTATTGTCATTTCAGGGATAGAATATGGCAACCTAAAACTTTATGTACTAGGGGTAGGATCTAAGGAGGTGATGTTACCTAGTTGTGGAAGATGAAGATGTTATTGTAATGGGCATAGATGAGATGCAGAGGGCTCGATATTTGAGAGCACAAATAGCCAATGAATGGTAGGAGAAAAAATTATGTGACACTAGAAGGCGATGGAGGGAACTGCATAGGAGTAGTCAAAAGGTTTGCATAGGAGGGCCAAGTAGATTGTAGTTGCAATGAATGGAGGGGAATGACGGCACAGTTTCTGGCCAAATAGGAGGTGTTGGGGCCCCTAACATGAGACAGATGGAAAGAAGTAGCGGAAGTCCACATGTACCAGAAGGCATAAAGACACTGCAACCAAGGCCTACAGTTGGAACATTGAACTGAGATATCCCTCCTGATGAAGAAATGCATTTTGTGATTAGAAGACTATTTTCTGAAGAGAATGTATCCCTTGTAAGTGATATTTCATTCACCAGCAACACAGATAGTACCTTCCCTGACCCCCCGGGTACCTAATCAAGACCCTGCTCATTTTATTTCGAATCTAGCTAAAGTCATAAATGTGTGGAAGGTTTATAGTATGTACATAGCAGGTAATTCTAGTAGTGGTAGTAGTTTTCAATTAGCTTCTTTTGTGTCTTCACAACCTGGTTCGCAAGGATTTATACTCATATCTCCTATCCAATTTACAATGGTCGGTAATATAGCAAGTTCATTCACATGATACCCTGAATTTTCAAGATAGGGGAATGAAGATGTTGAGTAACACTGGTATTTGTGCAAATAAATTTGGATGGCTAGACAAATGCCAGACACTACAAATCTTATTGAATTTCATACTTCCCTGAGGGAAAGAGCACTTAGATGGTTTATTAAATGGTTTGTTATGCATCAAAATCCTACTGTTGATGATGTTCAACAAGAATTTGTATATGAGTTCAGGATTTCACAGAGAAATAAACAGGGATTGTTTGAGTTGTGGGATATTAAATAATGTGAAGGGGAAACTACATGGGAGATGATGCAGTGATTCAAAGATGTTATTAGAAATTTAAGTGTTAGAAAATTATATATTACAGAGCAATGGAACACATAAAATATTGCAGAAATATAAACACAGAACATGTATAAAACAAAAGAGACACAGATATATGTGGTTCACCCAGTTTGGGCTATGTCCATGGAGAAACAACCAGTCCTTCCTTTTATATTATCCAGCAAAATGAAGAGATACAACCTACAACAAATCTGCTGTAATTCCCTCTTTGCTCTTAATCTCCTCTCTCTTTCTCACTCAGAATACATATCTACATAGACGCAATACAATTCCCTCATATATAGCGAGGGGTTGCCTTCTAGGGAAAAAGACCCTAAATTAAACATAAATTCTATCGTCAAATCTCCTCCTAATGAACGGCCCAGATTGACTACAAAATTACAACATTTTATAAGGCAATTTTACATCTATTTTTAGCTTCAGGGGCGCTACCCCTGATCCCCCGCCAGGGGGGGGCTCCCAAAGATCGTAGTTTCCCCCTTGGACCCCCCTTGCAGCGATACCTCTAAATAAAGAAGATATTCAAGCTCCACACCCAACAATATCCCGCATGGAGATTGATTATAGCAACTCCACTGCTGCTTCATTTGTTGGAAAATGACTCCACTTTAGACCTAGTTGTTTCTCATCTTCTTCATCATACTTAAAGACCAATTGAAACTGAGCAGAATCTCAATTTCTCCCTGGTTACAAATTTTGTTAACATATCTATAGGATTCAGGCTAATGTGTATCTTTTCCAGCTTCAACTGTCCATCTTCCAATGTTGATCATATGAAATGGTACTTGAGTTGTATATGTTTAGTCTTGGAATGAAATGCAGAGTTCTTTGCAAGATGTATGGCACTCTGGTTGTCACTGTATAATCTACCCAACTCTTTCTTCTTACCCAATTCATCCAGAAACCTTTGTAAGCAAATCATTTCTTTACGAGCCTCTGTAGCAGCAACATACTCTGCTTTCGTTGTTGAGAGTGAAACAACACTTTGCAGTTTTGAGACCCAACTAACAGTTGTTCCACCTGCAGTAAACACATACCTTGTGGTGCTCCTCTTGTTATCTCTATCACCCACAATATCTGCATCAACATATCCTTGTAGAGCAATGTTTGAAACACCAAAGAATAATACTTAATTTGTGTTACCTCTCAAATACCTGAGAATCCACTTCACTGCCATCAAATGTTCTTTTCATGGATTGTTCATGTATCTGCTTACAAGTCCCACTGCATGTGAAATATCAGGCCTTGTGCAGACCATTGCATAAATTAAGATTCCAACTATTAATGCATATGGAACTTTAGACATATAATCCATTTATTCTTGAGTCTTGGGACACATTTCCTTACTTAGTTTGAAATGGCTAGCCAAAGGTATACTAACTAGTTTTGCATTCTTCATATTAAACCTTTTCAACACCTTTTGTATGTACTCCCTCTGAGACAATGTTAATTTGTGATTCTTCTTGTCTCTAGTTATTCTCATACCAAGGATTTGTTTTGCAACACCCAAATCCTTCATTGCAAATGAGTTCGCCAATTTTCTTTTGAGCACATTTATTTCCTACATGTTAGAACCTGCAACAAGCATGTCATCTACATACAATAACAATATAATATAGTTGCCATAATTTTGCCTTTTGAGATAAACACAATGGTCAGAGTGACATCTAGTATAACCTTGTTTAGACATAAACCTGTCAAATTTTAGATACCATTGCCTTGGAGCTTGTTTTAAGCCATACAATCTCTTCTTCAACTTGCACACTAGTTTCTCCTTCCCTTTTACCTCATATCCTTGTGGCTACTACATATGTATCTCTTGCTCCAAATCCCCATGGAGAAAGGTTTTCTTTACATCTAAATGCTTAACATGTAAATCTTCAGCTGCTACTAGACTTAAAATAGTTCTAATTGAAGTCATTTTAACAACAGGGGAAAGTATCTCATCAAAGTCTATACCCTTTTTTTGTTCAAACCCCTTCATCATAAGTCTAGCTTTATACCTTTTTCTACCTCCATCTTCTTCCTTCAACCTGTAAACCCATTTATTCTACAATTTTGTTTTACCTGCAAGCAACCTGACTAAATCCCAAGTCTGGTTATGTGCTAAGGAATCCATCTCTTCTTTCATGGCTTGCTCCTATTTCTTCCTGGTTTCTACCTACACTGCTTCTTCATAACATTCTAGTTCACCAGAATTAGTCAACAATACATAATATAATGAGGAGAGTATTGTTCAGGGGTCTACTTATCCTGGTAGATCTTCTAAGACCACTTTTAGGTGTTTTAGGTGCTTGTTGTTGTTGTGGTTGCAGCTATTGTTGTTCTGGCTATTGATCATTATGATTTTTAGGTACCTTCACTTTTTATGTGATCTCATCAAGCACTATGTATTCTCTCTTTTATTTTTCCTATTTCTTTTCATGCATCTGATCCTTATACAAGATCTTTTCATTGAATATGACATCTCTGCTTCTAATGATTTTATGTTTTTCATAATCTCAAAAGCGATAACCAAAATTATTAGCACCATATCCAATAAAGGTACATTTCTTTGATTTTGCCTCAAGATTTTTTCTATTTTCTTTATTAATGTGGACAAAGGCTTCACAACCAAAAGTATTTAATAATGAGTAGTTTACCTATTTACATGTCCATGCCTCCTATAGAATACCACCACCAAAGGAACTTTAAGGCCCTCTGTTTATTAGATAAACAATAGTATCTACAACATCTGCCCAAAGTTGTAGAGGTAATCATGCATGCAATCTCATGCACCTTGCACGCTCCATGATTGTTCTGTTCATCCTTTCTGACACATCATTTTCTTATGGTGTTCCTAGAACTTTCTTCTCTTTGCAAATTCCATTCTTTGAATAGTACCTATCAAACTCTTTGCTACAATATTCACCTCCATTGTCTTATCTGAGAAAATTCAACCTTTTTCCTGTTTCATTTTCAACCAAAGCTTTCCATTTCTTGAAAGTATCAAATACATCAGATTTATTTCGAATACAATAAATCCAGGTTTTTCTAGTTGCATCATCAATAAAAGTAACATAATATGAGAGCCACCAAGAGATGATACCTGAGTAGGTCCCCATACATTTTTATGCACAAGCTCTAATTTTTCGCTCTTCTTTTCTTTCCCAACTCTGAGGAATCTGACTCTCTTCTATTTTCCATAAACACAATTCTCACGGAATTTTAAATCAACATGCTTCAAACCTAGCGACAAATTTCTTGAGTGAAGAATTTGCATCCCCTTCTCATTCATGTGCCCGAGCCTATGATGCCACAATGTTGTATCTTCTCCTTTTTCTATTACCAGGGCTCCTTTAGTGACCTTCCAAGTTTTATCTGTAAAAGTAGTCACACAACCTTCACCTCCTAAGTGCCCTGTTGAAATCATATTTTTCTTCAGATCTGGAACATGTCTTACCTCCTTCAATAGCCATTGATTTCCATTATGTTGTTTTATGAAAACTGTACCCATTCTAATGATTTTACAGGGTTTGTCATCACCCAATCGAACCTGTCCAAAATCTCCTTGAACATAATCATGAAAATGTTTCCTATCAGGTGTGGCATGGAATAAGACCCCTGAATCTACCACCCACGCATCAATAATATTTTCTAATGAAAAAATCAAATCATCTTGCAACACATCACCTGTCACATTCGCTTCATGATTGTTTTCTTGTTGCGCGTCTCCTTGTTTTCCCTTCCGAGACTTGTAGTCTTTCTTTAGGTGTCATTTATTCCCGCATTTCTAGCACACTATCCCTGATCTAGACTTGGATCTTCCTTTCCTTGACTTACTACAATATCCTAGGCTCTTTCCTCTTTGAATTTTTATTCCCCTAGTATCTGCAATCAAAGCATTACTTGATGTCTCACCGAAGCTTTTCCATTGCATTTCGTCGCTAAGGAATGCACTAGATCCATAGACAGAGTTACTAATGGCCATAACTAAACCATTCCAACTTTCTAGAAATGAGCATAGAAATAACATAGCCCTAACTTCATAATCAAAAGTAACCCCTACAGAACTTAATTGACTGGTAACTATATTAAATTCATTTAAGTGATCACAACAGATCCACCTTCTGACATCTTCATATTAAATAAACGCTTCCTAAGGAATACCTTATTTGAGGCCGAAGGTTTTTCATATAGTTTGGCCAATGTCAAAATTAAACCCTCTATTGTCGTTTCCTTTGAAATATTAAACTCTACTTACAACGCTAGGCATAGTCTTATTGTTCCAAGTGCCTTTCTGTTGAGAATATCCCATTCTGTGTCTGTCATACTCGTCAGCTTCTTTGTCTTTCTGCTCATGGTAGGTACAGATCTTTCTGATACAGATAATCTTCTATCTGCATCTTCCACACCTGGTAGTTTTGGCTATTAAATTTTTTGACCCTAAACCTACAATCTTCCACCATTTCTCCCACTCGAACCAGGAACCCTTCTCTCCTACGAGGTTTTTAGTCAAATAGACCTTCGGCTTTAATACTAGTTGTTAGAAAATTATATATTACAGAGCAATGGAACACATAAAATATTGTAGAAATATAAACACAGGACATGTATAAAACAAGAGAGACACAGATATACGTGGTTCACCTAGTTTGGGCTACGTCCACGAAGAAATAGTCAATCCTTCCTTTTATATTATCTAGCAAAATGAAGAGATACAACCTACATCAGATCCACTATAATTCCCTCTTCGCTCTCAATCTCCTCTCTCTTTCTCACTCAGAATACAGATCTACATAGACGTAATACAATTCCCTCATGTATAGCAAGGGGTTTCTTTCTACGACAAAAACCATAAATTAAACATAACTTCTACAGTCAGATCTTTTCCTAATGAATGACCCGGAATGACTACGAAATTACAACATTTTACAAGGAAATTTACATCTATTTTTAGCTTTGGGGGCACTTCTCCCGATCCCTCACAAAGGGGGGGGGGGGCTCACAAAGATTGCAATCGCCCCCCTGGACCCCCCTTGCAGTGTACATTTTACGGGTAGCGTTGCCACCACATTACGAACTGGGGTACAACATGGTGATACTTCTAAATAAAGAAGATAATCAAGCTCCACACCCAACATTAAGTTATCTTATTGATCCCAACCACCAACGAGACTTGTTTATTAAGGTCTTGTTTCCATTAACTTAGACACCTCTAACTCAGTAGAATATCAATAGCTACAAGATGCGCTTGAACAAACCATGTGAATTGAAGACATGGCATGGTATATGCATGAGAATTGAGGAGGGTTTATTTCCAATAATCATGCCCTTATTGGATTACGACATCATATTTCTGACTTGATAGAAAATTAAAAGATATTCATGTTGCATGACCTAATTGTCCTTAGGTGTGATGTACCAATTTCCATGTTGAAGGACATCTCTCTTTAGAGTGCCTAAGACTGAGGGGCCTGAGAGCATCCTCCATACCTATGGGTCTAACTCCACCCTTTTCTATTGCTAGAGTTACAGAATTCAACAGAAATGGATTATACCTAGGTCGCACTCAATTTCATGCTTTCCCCAATCAACAAAATGCATCTCCAACTGAGTATTGTGAAATATGTCGTATGTATGGAAACCTCCCCCATCTTTTTCCTATCTTACATAAACATTCAAATGTTCAAAATAATTTTTTATGTGAATTTTGTGGGTCACCGACTCATCATAGAGATCATTGTAGAGGTCTAGGTGTTCTGGTTGATTGGCTTAATCAATCCACATTTAGAGTGAATGAGACTTTTCGAGGGTGAGGAGGCAGAGGAACAAGGTAGGGCAGAACTAGAGGGAGAGGTATGATCTATTGTTATAATTTTGATCAAGAAGGACATGTTTCTTGTGACTGCCCTCTGCCTAAGAGGCCTTGGTGTTTTTAATGCAGATTAAACACACATGCAACAAATGATTGTCCTAAGTTTATCACTAGGTGGGAGGAGCATAATTGGAAGAGAGGAGAAAAATTTATTAATGCAGGTCCTTGGGAGCTTGATCCAATCCCAATGTCAAATATTCATATAGTTACTAGAGGAGGAAAGAGAACAGGAGCAGACTTGGGTGCTCCTGAACAAATAGTAGAAATTTCTAAGTAGCAGACACCACCTAATAACCTACAATTGGAACAACCAGAATAGTCAAAGTTGAGGAGCCCAACATTCTCACAAGACATGCCCCAACCTATGATGGAATGGTTTAAATTACTTTTACAAATTATGAGAAATAAGAAGATGTTGGGAAAGTTGCAGAAGAAACTCAAGGTTGTTGTTAAGGATGGAGAACTCTTGGAGCGACTTATCTCTGCCAAATTACTTGAGAGGCATTCCAAACAAGTTCGGTGGACTAAGAGGAGGATTGGAAGGGAATTTTGTGTTGATTCTTAGATCACAAGATTATGTATCAAGGATTCTATGCTAGATCTAGGATCCTACCAAGGAAAACTTGGGAATCTCTCAGGAAACCAAAGCTAGGATTCTCCCTGATTTAGTTATGTATGGATAATCAATATTGTATTCTTCCCATTAAGCATATCGAGGATGTTGAAGTTGACATTGCAGGGGTAAAAGCATATGCATAGTTTGAAGTGATAGATATTATGGGAGATGTTGTAGTCATTTTATTTTTTATTCTAAAAAGAAAAATTAATATATATATTATATATATTGAAAGAAGGGGGGAATAGAAAATATAGAGAAGGGGACTATTTACACATATGCCTTGGAAAATTTGATCTGTTTCTCTGAGATTATGGTGCAGGCCCAAATTTTAGGTTATAAAAGGTAATAAAATATATTTTTGAAAGGAGTGGGCCAACCCCACGAATGTTAAGTGGAGAAAACTATTAAAGGGCACACAATTGTCAAAAGGCATCACCATATCACACATCAGGGTTGTGCTCATATGAATTCCAATAACATAACCAGCTTGATGTTTATACTTTCGAGTGCCCCTAAGGAAGTGGTTTTGGAGAGTTGGCATCAGGGTGATCGATGGTTGTGATCAACCCCAACTACACACATAGATGAAACTACTTACCACCCAAGGTGACCTTAAGGGTGGTAAATGATTTCCACCCATTCAACAAAGCTACAACAAGTGAGTGAAAGCAAGCGAGTGAGCTTCCACATCATCATATCCATGTTGCCTCCATGCCACTCTTCCTCACTCCACCTCACCCACCTGATTTCCACATCACCTGCCATGCTAGTTGCCATGTCACCTTTCATTACTCTTTTGTCTTCATTGTCTTAATTATAATTTTAACCCCCATTTCACTCATTTATTTTTATTTATCTCCAATTTTTACTCTAGTTACCACTCTTGACAATAATTGACTTCGTTATTAAGTTGCTTACAAATTTCTAGGTATTTAAAGTTTTAAACTACCTTTTGTTTTGAAAGTAAAACTAAAATTGACAAAAAATGTTGTTTTATCCAGTTCTTCCATCCATATACCCATAATGGACATTAAACATTATATTTTTGATCTTATTGGTTTGTTAAATCTAATGGAAGTTCGTCAAAATATCCTTCGCAGTTAGGTTGAGTCAGAAATGTCCCTATGAATGGATAAATCGGGTTTATTCGTTGCAATTGTCCCACAAACTTATTTTTTCCAACCTTCATTAGTTGGTTAACTTCATCTTTATACCCACAAAGATCCTATGTAATGAATTCATTAGGTGAAAACATTTTTCTAGTCTCTTCCTTGTTAATTCGAGAAACCTTGGATTGTTAAATAATGAACCCATACAGGTGAGGATAGTTTTAGATAAAGGAGGAATAACTTGTTATAGAGTTTTATGAACCCAACATTTCGAACTACGAAGTGAGTCCATCATTAGGGGATGCGTCAATAGATATTCTAAAGATAATAATGATGTATCCAAGAGCTAAATTATTGGGTATATATATAGTTTATGAATGAATTAATCTAAGAAATTAGGTCGGCTATTATCCAATTAGTTTGTTAATATTCATATTTTTATTTTAATTATTTATTTATTTATTTAATTATTTTTTACTTAATTAATTAAATATATTATTATTAATTAATTGTTTAATTAATTAATTGGTTTGTTACTTGTCAAGTTATTTAATTAATTAATTAGTTAATTGTTTAATTAACTATTTAATTGTTTTTAATCAATTAATTATTTCACTAATTAATTAATTAATTAATTTGTTTAATTAAAACCCTATAATTTTATATATAATTCCTAATGTTAATTTCTAATTGTTTTAATTTTGAGTTATTACGACTATATGCTTTAGTTTATTTTAATATTTATCAGATGATTAGTTATGAAATAACCTATTATTTATTTATATGTTTGTATTTGTTTTCGTTTTATTGTTTAAGGAGGATGTTAGATGATGTTTCTATGTTGTTTTGATTTTAATTTTATTAATTTTTTAATGAGAGAGGAGAGATTAAATTATTAAGAGGGATATGAGTTAATTATTGATTCTTTAATATTTCGAGTAAAGGTTTCCAGATGTTTCTTAGTTTTATTCCATCGTCTCTGTTCAAGTTGTTCTTCCTTTTTTATATTTCAATGGCTTCTTTGATTTTCCTTTTAAGATAGTGTTCTTCTTTTCTAACTAGTTTGACTTCTTCCATGCAGATGTAATGAGAGGAAGGGTGCACATGTTCTGCTAAGGCTGATTTTGAGGTCCTTTCTCTTTTTAAGTTGGTAGTGTGTTCTTTAATTCTGATGTTAAGAGACCTATTTGTTTCACCTATTTATTCCTTTCCGCATGAGCAAGGAATAACATAAACACCTTTTTGAAGGTTAGGGTTTATGGGATCTTGACTGAGTTGAATAATTGTCTGATGGTGTTGGCAGGGGTGAAGGCTACATTAATGTTGTGTTTATTAAGAATTTTAGTAATTTTATCAGTGGTGCCTTTTATGTACGGAAGTGAGACCTTAGGAGTTGATAAATTTTGATCTTTGATATCATTATTATTCTTGTTTAGGGATAGGTGCATGGCTTTCTTTTAAATACCTGTAAACTGGAGTAAGTGTGATGAGAGACCAAGTTATAATTTGTACAAACAATGCGCAGATTGTTCATTTTCTTTAATTTTTTGTTGTTGTCCTTTGTTAAACATTTCTCAGATTTTATGAATGTAATCGCTTCCAAGGATTGCCATAGATCATGCCTGAGATATGAGGAAAGGTATATATGAGAGGAAAGAAGTTTCTAAGAAGTTTTTATTAATTTAGATCTAACCCATTTAATTTCATTTCTGATTAGGGTTTCACTTAATTTATTGAAACTGGACGGATTTTTGCCCAAGTGAAGAGGATGTTTGCAGATAGCGAATTTGGGAATGCGATTGTTATCTCTGCAATTTTTAAGAAAATTTAGATTGGAAATTAGTTTCGCTCTAGATAATCTTAATTTCTCAAATTCTGATGCACTATACATCATGTCCCTTCCATAGTAGGACTTGATGTTGTTAAATAATGAATCCATATAGGTGAGGATAGTTTTAGATAGAGGAGGAATATTCCTCTTCTATAACAGGTTATTCCTCCTCTATCTAAAACTATCCTCACCTGTATGGATTCATTATTTAACAACATCAAGTCCTACCATAGAAGGGACATGATGGACAGCGCATCAGAATTCAAGAAATTAAGATTATCCAGAGCAAAACTAATTTCCAATCTAAATTTTCTTAAAAATTGCAGAGATAACAATCTCATTCCCAAATTTGCTATCTATAAACATCCTCTTTGCTTGGGCAGAAATCTGTCTAATTTCAAAAAATTAAGTGAAACCCTAATCAGAAATTAAATTAAATGGGTTAGATCTAGATTAATAAAAACTTCTCAGAAACTTCTTTCCTCTCATCTATACCTTTCCTCATATCTCAGACATGATCTATGGAAATCCTTGGATGTGATTACATTCATAAAATCTGAGAAATGGTTAACAAAGAACAACAACAAAAATTAAAGAAACTAAACAATCTACGCACTATTTGTACAGATCATAACTTGTGCTCTCATCATGCTTACTCTAGTTTACAGGTCTTTAAAAGAAAGCCATGCACCCATCTCTAAACAAGAATAATAATGATATCAAAGATCAAAATTTATCAACTCATAAGGTCTCACTTCCGTACATAAAAGGCACCACTGATAAAATTACTAAAATTCTTAATAAACACAACATTAATGTAGCCTTCACCCCTGCCAACAACATCAGACAAATATTCAACTCAGTCAAGGATCCCATAAACCTTTGAAGGTGTTTATGTTATTCCTTGCTCATGGGGAAAGGAATACATAGGTGAAACAGGTAGGTCTCTTAACATCAAAATTGAACATCACACTGCCAACTTAAGAAGAGAAAGGACCTCAAAATCGGCCTTAGCAGAACATGTTCACTCTTCCTCTCATTACATCTGCATGGAAGAAGTCAAACTAGTTAGAAAAGAATACCACTATCTTAAAAGGAAAATCAAAAAAGCCATTGAAATAGAAAAAGGAAGAACAACTTGAACAGAGACGATGGATTAAAACTAAGCAATACCTAGAAACCTTTACTTGGAATCTTAAAGAATCAATAATTAACTCATATCCATATTAATAATTTAATCCCTCCTCTCTCATTAAAAAATTAATAAAATTAAAATCAAAACAACAAAGAAACATAATTTAACATCCTCCTTAAACAATAAAATGAAAACAAATACAAACATATAAATAAATAATTGGTTATTTCATAACTAATCATCTGATAAATATTAAAATAAACTAAAGAATATAGTCGTAATAACTCAAAATTAAAACAATTAGAAATTAACATAGGAATTATATATAAAATTATAGGTTTTAATTAAACAAATTAATTAATTATTAATTAGTGAATTAATAGGGAATTAATCAAAAAAAATTAATTAATTGACTAAACCAGATAAATAATTAATTAAAAAAATAACTAATTAATGAAACAAGTAATTAAATTAATAATAAGCAAAATTAGATTATTAATATAATTAATTAATTAAAGTAAAATAAATAAATAAATAAAATAAAAATCTGAATATTAACAAACTAATTAGATAATAGCCGACCTAATTTCTTAGATTAATTCATTCATAACCTATATATATACCCAATAATTTAGCTCTTGGATACATCATTATTATCTTTAAAATATCTATTGACACATCCCCTCATGATGGACTCACTTGGTTGTCCGAAAGGTTGGGTTCATAAAACTCTATAACAGGTTATTCCCCCTCTATCTAAAAGCCTTGGATTTTTCCCAATCGGATAATTACACTGCATTTTCTGATGAAACCCTTATGTTTGTCTACTAGAGTCTGTCAGCACATGATAAAAGTAAATTTGATAAGATTTGTTTTGCCTCCAAATGCAGTTCTTCCACTAGAGTCAACACAATTTCCCACAGTTTGTTTTGTTGAAAGTGCCAGGCATGTTTTACATGTAATTATGAAAATTTTGGGAAGATATGAGACCTCAGTGGTTGATTGTCAAGCTTTAGGGATTTTTCCTTTAATGATGCAACTTGATGTTGTATTGGAAATTCCCACTTTTTGGAAACATTCCATTAACTCACAATTCCTCAATTTCAGTATTGTTGGGTGTTTTAGATTTCCTTCCTTGTTGGTATACCTCTTCCTATGTGTTCATGTTGACCAATTCATCGATCTGGGTTTGAATTTTATGGATGTAAATAAGCAGAAGAAAAAGGTGGTGAATTAGATTGATATAGTTAGGCGCAAACAAAACAATGAAGGGTTCTCTTATTATATTGTCTCTTTCATGTCAATTGCATATAAAAGTATCAATAATTCTTCCCCTCCAAGAATTTTACCAAAGGCTCAATCTCTTTTATAAATGAGCAAAGATATGAAAGTTGGAGATTGTCTCATGTTTGAAGAATATGTAGAAATCATATTATATGGAGCAAAAATTCCACCATATAGGCTTCCTTTTTTTGTGCCCATGAGAATATTTGCATTATAATTTATTAAACAAAGCTTGAATGTGGATCAAGTACACTTTGTCCCAGCTAGAAAAGGATTTATGTTCAAATTACCAAGGATTCTTGGCCCTTTCATTATAAATAATAGAAAGGCAATAGAGGAGACTGATAAAATTTCACAAGCAATTAATTTTCAATGGGGGGGAAATGGCTCTATGATCACCACTAGGTTATTTCAAAGAGGAGGTCAGAAATATATTGTGCCCCTTATATCCATGAACCAAAGCCAGAACTTGAGAAATTAGCAAATGGTGGCTTGGTAGAGACAGAAGAAAGCATGGAGGTAGAAACCCCTCTCCGCACTAAAAAGGGGTGTAAAATAAGTGTTGTTGATGTCATATATCTTGATGGAGAAAGTTTTTAGGATAGTAAGAGAGAAATAACAAAAGGTGGTGAAACATAATTTAAAACATTCATGGGAAGACCATCTAGTGAAGTTGGTTTTCAAATGTAGCTAGGAGGAATAATGTGTGTACCATCATCTCCAGTTCCAGATCAAGAAGGGCATAGTTCCTTAAATGTTTTAAAATATACTTATCAGCAGATTAAAGAGAGGAATAAGAAGATAAAGGCCAATCCAATAACTCAACTAGAATCTCAATCCATTTCTAGTTATTAAACAAGACTTCTTTCATCTATGGATTTGGAAAGAAACCAATAAACATTTTCTTTTACTCGCCCTATTTCCCAATCAATTTCTTCTAGAACGGATTTTAGAATAGTTAGTTTATCTGTAAATACTAAAGATATTCCATTGATAGACAATATAAACTTGCACAAGCAAATAAGGGAGTTGATATATAATGATCTCAACAAACATTACTAGCAGCAAACAAGACAGAGGCTTTATTGGGAAAGGTGATAAATCAATTAAAGTTGGAAAGGGCCAATTCTCGAGCTATTCATACCAAAAATGAAGAGTTTAAAAAGTTGATAATCAAGATTGGGGTGAATCCAAAGGATAAATCAGTTATTCAGTCATTGATCCAGAGTGCAGAATATGAAATCCATTCTTTAAAGAGGAAATTGAAGAGGAAAATGAATTCCAAGCTCCAGAGTTAGCCCGAGTTGTGAAAGAGAAAGATATCTTAACTCATTAAATACAAGAAAGAAATAAGAAGGTAGCAATTCTCAAGGAACTTAATGCAGATTTGCAACAAAAAATAGACAAGCATGTATGTACAATTGTAGTGCAGCTAGATTTAGAAGACCCAACTTAAAAACTAACTAGAGTCATGACAGAGCTAAAGATTTTGGAAGATGGATTGAAAAACTACAAAATAATCTAGACGATTGTTGTGCTTGTCAACAACCCCCCCATTTATTAAGGTTAGTAGTAAAATATTAATTTAATAAATGGGGACCCTTTCAAAAAACATATATACCAAAAAAAATCAATCCTAGCATGTAGGTATTTCTTTTATTTTTAGAATAAATCAAGACATCAAACAAAACCTATAAAACCATTAAAAATTCTACTTTTTCATATTTAGCATGAAAAGCATCACAAACGATACCTTTCTAACCCACCATGATCTACGATGAAACAATCAAAAAAGAAAATCTATATTTGAAAAATGGTCATAATGTTAGAAAATCCTTAAAGCTTCTCAAAAAAGCTAAAGTCTCGCATCGCAACATCGTTGTTTATAAAAACTTCTCTTAAGAGGCTACCTCGAAGGATTGCGATCTGCGAAATTGCGATGGTATAATAGCCTTCTCGCATCACATTTCAGTCATACAAAACAAGCCTCAACCTATTATATGCCGATATTTCGAAATGTGATCTCAACCTGGACCCACCTCTTAATATTTCCACCAACACATGTGGAGGTCCATTATTCATTAAAAAGAAGCCCAACAAGTGATGACTCTTATTTTTCACATCTCACATTTCGTACAAACTCAAAAAAAAATGGTAAGTTAAACAAAAACGAATTATGTGATATAGCAATCTACGATATTGCTTTGCAAATCACAAAATCATTATTATCACAGTTTAAAGGCTCACCATCCTAGGAGATTGTTTCCCAATTTACGATGTGAATATTTATGGACATTCAAGTTAAAATATAAAGGATCATTAGTGGGCATTAATGAAGAATTAATTGCATTTGTGTGTGAAAGATCATTTAGCATGTTTGATATCTTCTTACATGATTTCAAATAAAACACATTTATCACCTTTACTAGTTTTCTTCATCGATTCATTCCTATGTTCAATATCATTTTTATCCGATAAACTATTCCTCTTGAAACTTTTAGGGAAAAGCCACATAACAACACACCGAAAGCAATAGTGAAGAAAGGGAAAGCAGCCACCTCTGAGAAGTCAGAAATGAATCCTCTATTCATGGATACTACATGTAATAAGGAGGCAGAGACATCTACATGGGAGGCTATGTATCAGTTACTAGAGGAAGAACAACTAAGGATTATTGAGACAATGATTACAATTGATGGGCGTGATTCCTCTGATGCTTCCATAACTAAGCTTGCGTGCTCATTTTTGCACCAAATAGCCGCACGAACAAAAATAATCCCCTATAACGACATGGTTAAGTGGATCATTGACGACACTGATATATCTGACAAAGAATTCAAAACAGGAGGCCAGAAAGTTATAGGATCTTTCACTCTAGATAACCTAAGGCTTATGTACCACCTACCAGAGCCACTGGTTACCTACAACAGGCAATTTGTTGAGAAATTCATCAAAGAAAATGAGGACCTGACGAACTGCACAAAGAATTGGTCAAATAATGATGAAAGAATCAAGAAAGACAAAAACGGTATGTACGCCATTGCATATATTTGTTCCCCTTTCTATTTTGATGTGGCTATGTTATGTAGACTATTTGGCAAACCCGACAGTAACAAATTCTCCTCATAATGGTTTCCCTTAATAAATGCAACTGTTAATGCAACAATAATAGATTAGGCACAAATCCTATCTGATAATTTAGCTAAAGCAATTATAGAGTATAGAAGGAAAAGGAATATAGTTTCGAGGGTTTACCCTCTGTTTTTCATGAGTTCTTATGTAATGGACGCTATTTGTTTTGGTTCTAAATTCCCTCTTATGGGATGGAAGTGAACTATTCAAGATCCACTTCCTATTCACATCCACCACAAAGACATGTGAGAATCCAATTTTGAACCACATTTTTTCAAGATTTGTCATGGGGTTATACTTCCTATCCATAAACGAATTTATAACTGAGATGGCCCTAGATTCTCCTAAGAAGCCAAGGTAGACATCCTCCCAGTAGCTCGATGGTTTGGGGAAGAGACATTTACATATATCAGAGTATTTGGCAGCATCGCCTCTCCCCATGTTCTCCCTTTCTATGTCCCAAATAAATTAATGGCTAGGGAGATAACCTATCAGACATGCAATGAAAGAGGGATGAGCAAAACATTGAAGGAGTCAAAGAAGGCCATTTGGCCTCAATTTACTGTGTCATGTGGAGTGTTTGCATTACATGACCTTGGACATGCATTCAAGGAAGTAGATAATATGTTGTCTCTACAATTACCTAAGTTCCCCGGAAGTCAATACGATCCATTCGGTATTGTCAAGGATTTTACCACTATGGTCAAAATAAAGATATTCAGCAATGAGAAGGACCCATTTGATGATGTTTTCTTACAGAAGAATACCTTCAAAGAAGTGAATCATATGGCACAGATACTTTTTGATTAAGAGTCTTGAAGCATTTTATAGCAACAGAGAAAACAGATTATCAAAGGTCCCATTGGACCAATTGTTAATTGAACTAATAAGGGAGCCCACTCCAAGTGTAAGCATAGATTGTGACTCTAAGGAAAAATCTAAAACTAATTCTGGAAAGGAATCCCAAGAGAAATCTGCCAAGGGATCCAAGAAGTCATTAGAAAATAGGAAAAGTAGGAGCAGGGAATCAATCTAGGATACAGCCCAGTCTGCAGCAAAGACAGATGAACAGACTTTGACCATCAAGTAGACTGAAACCCATACTCCCTCTATATAGCTAATAAAGCCTCGGGTAGTTAATTTGGAAGAGGAGAGGGATAATTTCAACAAAAAAATCAACACAGAGGAACAAGCACCAGAGATGCAAATGACACGTCAAGAAACAACTCCGGAAATTATAACAGGGGGAACTGTGAATACTCAAGAAATAGAACACATTCCTATTACCCCCCACCTCTGATACTATTTTGAGAATAGAATAAATTCCTCCTCTTGTTGTATTTTAAAACCAACAGCACAAGGCCGTTGTTAAGAGACAGAGAAAGAAAAGAAAATTCGAACCCGCAACTACTACCACTCTAGACAAACAGCCAATGGATGTCCTTTGGAAAGACTCATCCATCGATCCATCAGCCAACCTCACTAGACTCTCGTAGTTCATAGGTGCATACACTACGGAAACCATTGACAAAGCAACAGAGGTACAATTTTTGCTTAAAGAAAAAGAAGACAAAATTTTGTCACTCAAACAACAGTTACAACAATCCAAAACAAACCAACAAGCAGAAATACAATTGGCTAAGCTACAACAGGAGTTCTAACAAATGCAAATAGAACATCAAAGCAGCTTGGCAGATAACAAGGCATAGATACAGAGCATAATAGATCTACATAAGAACGACCCAAAGATTGATCAGTTTGTCACTGAAGCACTTGGCCTCAACTCCCAACTCACACACCAAAAAGAATTGCTATGCCAAAAAATCTTGTAGTGGAACTCTCACTACGAAACAAGCCAAGTTGTGGAAATGCGACTTGAATATGATGAAATTCTTAAAAAGGTTCCAGATTTCATAACTTGGAAAAATTCTAAAAATGGGAGAAGAGCCGACATGCCCAAACTGGATGAATCACATAAGGAGATCTTATTTGCAAGTTGGGATTCTCAACTCAAAGAGTTAGAATAGGCAACGGAGGATGAGGTAGCGGCGGTAAACAACATCATTGAAAGTGAAAATGAAAATTTTCATAGTGCTAATCGTGTGGTAGAGACCACCCCTGGTTTCCTTAGGAATGCAAAACAACTTGAATTACAGTGGAAATAGGTAGCAGAAGACAAAGAAAAAGCAATTAGGAAAGTGACCAGGTTAAATTGGGAGGCATATTAGAAATATCTAGTAAAACCGCACAGCCAGTGGATGACCCTGAGATGTCTAATTGTTTCTACCAAGAAAATGGTGCCAGTGCTCATCAATGTCGTGTTTACAGGACAATTGAAAGTTGAAGTTGGCCAACCTACACTCCTCAAGCCCATGCTAGATATTTGAGATCTGAAAGATCGAATGTAGGATTAGTCATTATGCACCTCTATTTTTGTTTTATTTTGCTTAAATTGAGGAAGTTCATTTAAACCTCCTCAACTTTTTTTGTAATAATCTATTTTTAGTTTCATAAGTTATTATTTAAACCCCTCTCATTCATTTAGAGAGGGGTCCAGTATTTTTATCAGAAACATTCTTCAGAACATTCACTTTTGTCCCTTTGAGGAAGTTTTGGTGAAATTAATGGAACAAGATTTATTTTCTACTTGAATTTGACATCTTATATTGAAATTGTGCTTTTGTACTCTTAGATGATGTTGGATGATTTGAAAGTAGATCAATATTGTTGGAGCACATGAGCATAATGTATTATAAATGGTACTTTTATCTCTTAATTCTTTTTACTTATGCGTCAAGCAATAAATTACCTTCAAGCTATTTATGTCTGAAAGTTTGAATATTTTATTGCCATTATTGCACTATTGTATGATGATGATTTATATTTTATGCTAAATACATGAATGATTTTTATGCGATATATCTCTCATATCGTTTCGGCTAACTTTTTATACAAAATGATCATTGTTAAACGGATTCACTTCTTATCATAATTGAATGATCTTAATTATCAATTGCTCTCAGACATCATTTTAGATAACATATATCATGTTACTCCCAGGATAGTTATAGTTAGATAAATATTTTTTATTAGGAAAAACTACACATGATTATTAGTTAAATTAGATTAGTTTGAGGTTAAGTATTACTCCAAAAATCTCAAAACATCATCTCGTTATCACAAGCATAAAAATAGATTGGGAAACTGGTCCCATCATCCCCAGTTGGAGCCACTATTCCAAACAAAAAAGGAATTGTCCCAAGGTCTGGACCAGGTGGTTATCCCTCTTGTTGAGGCAATGATTTTTGAGCCTTCAACATATTTGGCACTAGAAGGAGGGCCATGACTATGAATGGCAAGTAAATCTAAATATATAGGCCATTCTAAGAGTAAAACTCCCTCACCATCACCTCCAACTTCTCGTTTTCATTCCAAATCTCCTATTCCCAAGCAAGAAGTTGAAAAGAAAAATACAGAGCACACTACTGAAATCCTAGAAAAGCCAGGTAGTTATTCTTCTGAACCCCCTAAAGTACAATCTTTGATCCAAAAATTGCAGGGGATTTCAATATCTCAAGAAGAATCTGAGTTATCCCAAGGTAGTGTCACTTCTCAATATACCCCATCACAACCGCTAAGTAGAGCACAAAGTCAAAAACTTGGAATCCCACCATTTGAATTCCCTCTACCAAGTCGTAAAAGGGCTAAGAAGACACCATCAAAATCTCACAGCGAGGTTCTTTCATCATCATCTTCCATTCCATTACAAGGTCACACACCCGCTTCCCAACTCTACATCGTGATTCACACAGGTACAAGAGTTGCACCATCCTCTACCCAATCACCTTCAACCACTGATTTATCATCTTCTAGTAATATCCCAAAAATGGCACAAAATCAACCTCAACCAAGGCCATGGACCAACCGAGGAGTTGTTAGAATGGCTGGGCCTTTGTCCCAATTGCCAGCACATCCAGAAAAATGGTTACCTAAATTTAACCCTGATAATGGCGTGTTAGTTGAAGAACATATAAATAATTTCATGTTGTCCATTAATTTGAATGGAGTAGTAGAAGAAGACACAGTTGTAAGATTATTCCCATATACTCTACAAGGAGAAACAGGATCATGGTACTTTTCATTACCATCAGGCTCTATTAATAGCTGGGATGCTTTTCAATATCAATTTTTAACTAAATTTGGAGATGATAGGTCTACAACAACTTTGATAAATGACCTCTCCAATTTGAAAGCTGAACCAAAAGAACCCATTAAGGAATTCAACTCATGTTTCAATAAGTTATTGAATAAAATACCTACGGCATCCAAGCCTAACGATGACGTCTGAAATGAATGGTACATTTCTTCTTTACCTTCAAACATAGCCATCTTCATTGATAGAGCTACCAAACCAACGTTAGTAGAAAATATGAAAGAAGCAATAGTTGTTGAAAAATGTATCTTAGTCATAGAAAATAAAAATGAATTAGAGGAAAGAAAATCTAAGAAAGTAACCTTTAGAGACGATTCTAGGAAAAAAACATCAAAGGATCTTTTTGATCTAGAAGGGTTACAAAAAGTCCTCAAGATCATGTCTAACGAAATGGTTGACATAAAAAAACAAGTAGCAGAATCTTCTTCCAAGAAACCTTTTAGATCATATAAAAGGAATGCCCCAGCTGATCCTAAACCTCCAAATGCTATATCAAACGTTGAATCGGATGGAGATGAGGAATAAGCCTCAAGTGAAGAACAAACAGACGATGAAGAAATAGTGGAATTACAAGGAATGTGGGATTTTATCCTTCCAAATGAGGAATATCATGAAGCACTACCTGTTGCCACTAGAAGCCGAAATCATCTTGATCCACCTCAATCAAGTTCAGAATAGAAAACTTCAATGCCACCTCCCAGAGATAAAGCCGTAGGTAAGAAATATTCACCAAAATCTACTCCAACAAACCCTACCCAATCAGAGTCTTCACCTTCATCCAAAACTCTGATAATTCCTGACGAAATGGAATATAGTATTATTGAGGATATTAAGAAAACTAGGGCAAACATCACCTTTCATGATCTTAGTAAATTAAAATATCAGCATAAGCTACTTTTGAAAGAACTCAAAGCAGTTCCCACTACCCCGCTTCCTGCCGCAGTATAATCATAGGCCACTCAGGAAATGGGAAGACCCACTAGTATTTCTGCAAACAAAATTGATCCAACTGACATCGTTCTAATTGGCGGAAGATCTAAATCTCATACTCCGCCATTTCTCCTTACTTTTGAAGTCTTTAATAAAAACTTGCACAACTTTTTAGTTGATTCTAGTGCTTCATCTAACATTTTTCCTAGAATAGTCTGTGCTAAGTTAAACGTCCAGCCTCAGAAATCTGTAGTACGAATAGTACAATTAGATCGGTCTCAAGTCGAATTTGTCGGAAAGCTTAATTAAGTAACCATTAGACTTTTATCAAACCCAAAATTTTGTCAAGTCATTGATATACTTGTAGTTGATATTCCTGAATTCTATGGCTTAATCCTTAATAGGGAATGGTCATAAAAGCTCCATGGTTACTTCACTACCAACTGGTCTCACGTGTGGCTTCACTATAATGGCAAGCCAAATCAGATAAGGGTTGATCAAGAGAAACATCAAAGATATATAGTGACAGAACCGGAAGGAGAAAATGAGACGGTAGCATATATCAATAATATAATAGGAAACTATTCTGTTGAGTCATTCCTAGGGAATTTCAATGCTCATACTTCACCTTTCTTAGAAAACTCTTTTGTATCTCAAATCGAAAATTATTCCCAAACAGACACCTCTAAATGTGTGAATTTTGTAGATAAACCTGTACATAAATCTTTATTTTGGAAATTATTTTCTGATGGATCTAGATCCAATGATGGAGCAGGGGCAGGATGCATATTAGTTAGCCCAGAAGGGGAAAATACTATGCTAGCATTTAGACTTGGATTTGATTGCACAAACAACATTTCTGAATATGAAGCGTTGGTTCAAGGTTTGTACGAAGCAATTGGTCTTAATATCAAATACCTCCAATTGTTTGGAGATTCTGAAATTGTCGTGAGACAAGTAAGAAATACTATACACTGTCTGTCAGGACATTTGAAACACTATCAATCTTTAGACCAAGACTTGACCTCACATTTTACAACATTTAATATTTCCTCTATCCCAAGACTCCAAAATGCTAGCATCGATATCCTAGCTAGTGTAGCTTCCAAGCTTATTCCACCAGAAGATTACAGTGCAAATCGATTCTCCATTGAATTAATTTTTAGGCCGTCCATTCCTGATAATATCACCAACTGGATAGTCTTTAACAATGATCACGATATCGTAAGCTTCCTCACTTCAGAAGGCTCTTATGATGACCATATAGTTGATGAAGACTAGCATGACAACCAACTGAAGCAAGAAACCAACAGCAATGCTATACCAAAATATGTAGTTAAATTGGAAGATTTATACGACCTCAAAGTTAGATTCAAACGATCTACTAATTTAAAAATTTAGAGTTCAACTCTGAGGTATGAATTGATCAATCTTGTAACTAACACGAAACCACAAAACATCAATCTAGGTCTCAGACTCACATCAGAAGAAAAATCAGCTTTTATACGTATGCTGAAACAATATAAGAATGTCCTTGCTTGGAATTATGATGATTTTAAAACCTATGACACTTCTATTATTCAACATACTATTCCTATGAACTCTGATGAAAAACCTATTCAACAGTAATTAAGAAAAATTCATCCTAATTTAGAAATCCAGATTAAATCTAAGTTAAATAAACTACTAAAAGCCAAAATTATTTTTCATGTCAGGCATTCTAGGTGGGTCTCCAATCTCGTCCCAGTCAAAAATAGAAACAGTGATATTCGTATTTGTATAGACTTTCACAATCTCAATAAAGCTTGCCAAAAGGACAATTTTTTGTTTCCTCCTACGGAATAGATATTGCAATCAGTTGCAAGCTCAAAACTAATGTCCTTTATAGATGGTTTCTTAGGTTACAATCAAATCTTAGCCATCGAGATGATCAATTGAAAACTACATTAAGAACAAAATGGGGCACTTATGCCTATCAAAATATGTTGTTCAGACTAATTAATGCTAGTGCCACTTTCTAAAGAGACATGGACATTGCCTTCAAGGGTTTAGTAAACAAGTCAATGGTAATCTACTTATATGATATAATTGTATATTCCAAAAAACGTAGTAATCATCTAAGAGATCTAAAACAAATATTTGAACATTGTCAAAAGTATGGGATTTCCCTTAACCCCAAGAAGTCTTTTTTCACATTAAGTGAAGGAAAACTCCTTGGATTTATTGTGTCCAAAATAGGGATTCATATTGACCTAGACAGGATTAAAGAAATTTCTGAAATACCTTTACCCCATAACAAAAAATCGATGCAATATTTTCTTGGTCAAATAATTTTTGTCAAACGATTTGTCCCTGACTTCTCCAGAATTGTATTACCCCTTCAAGCCATGATAAAGAAAAATTCTCTATTTAAATGGGGTTAGTTGGAACATGAAGCTCTTAACTTGATAAAACAAGCAATCATAAACACCCCATCTTTAGAAATGTCGATTGTTTCCAATCATTTCACTTTGTACACTTTCAATTCCGAGAAATCATATGTAGCCATATTGACACAAGCAAATCAAGACAAAGCTGAAGCCTTGATTTCTTTCTTTAGATCAAATTTACAGGGAGCTGAATTGAATTACTTAGATGTTGAAAAACAAGCTTACGTTGTTTTCAAATAAATAAAACACTTCAGACCTTTTCTTCTCAAAACCCACACCAAGGTGATAGTACCATTCCTAGCAGTAAGAAATCTTCTAGTACAAAGGGATGTGGATGAAAAAAGAGCAAACTGGGTTACGGCTCTGTAAGAATATGACATTGAAATCAAACCAGCAAACATTGTGAAAGGTCAAGGTTTTTGCAGGATGTTGTCAAGAGCATCGAATATGTCAGAATCACATAATTCAGGAGACGAGGTACAAATCTACGAGGTAAGCCTTAACGACAAAGTATCAACATATGCTGATATAATATTCTATATAAAAAATGGATATGCACCTCCACATTTGAATGACACAAAGAAAAAAGCCTTAAGGTTGAAAGCTAAACAACATCAAATTTTCAACAATGTGTTGTATAGAATGAATTATGATTATGTTTTGCTTAGATGTATCGAGAAATTTGAAGCAGAGAAAGTATTGTAGGAACTTCACGATGGATCGAATGGCGGAAACTTTGTAGGAAATGCTACAACACATAAAATCCTACGTGCAAGCTATTACTAGCCAACGCTATTCAAAGATGAACACAATTATGTAAGGCAATGTAAGATATGTCATACAATTGCCGAAAGACAGAAGAAACCAACATTACAGTTACAACCAGTCAACATTGATCAACCATTTGAGCAGTGGGGATTGGACATAATATCTAAGATTATTCCTCATCCTTCTAAGCAGCATAAATATATCCTTACAGCCACTAATTACTTCAAAAAATGGGTAGAAGCAATTCCACTCAAGGTAGCCAACTCTGAGAACATTATTGAATTTATAGATCAATTTATCATCACCTAGTTTGGTTTACCTTCTGCCTTAATGTTCGATAATACATCTTACTTTTCAGGTAATGCTATGATAGAATTTCCTCTTAAAAGAGGATTTAAACTTAAATATTCTACTAATTATTATCCACAAGGAAATGGGTTAGCTGAATCCACAAATAAGAACCTTATCAAGATTATTAAATGAACTGTTGATCAAAGTCAAAAGAACTGGCATCAATCTTTAGTGTTTGCTCTATGGGCAGATCGAATAACTCAAAAAGCCTCCATCAACACTTCTCCTTTTAATCTAGTTTATGGAAAAGAAGTTGTCTTACCAACAAACATAGCTATTCCCTCATTTACCTTAGTTCAATTCATCGAAGAAACTCCTTCCTCGTCTATGCAACTTAGACAATTACAGATCCTTAAATTTAAAGAGGAACGAGAAAAGGCTAGAATTATCCATCAACATCATCAACAGTTAGTCAAAGTGCCTTTGATTCAAATTCTGTATCTTCAAAAAATTTCCAACTCAGAGACTTAGCGTTAAAATGGGATAACTCCCATGAAGAAAAATGCAAGCATACTAAGTTTCAACGAATGTGGCTTGGCCTATTCCAGATTGTCAAGCTAAAAGGCCCATCAAATTTTTTGTTACAAGATTTAGCAGGTAAGAGAGAACCTCTATTTGTTAATGGGAATGTCCTAAAGAAATATTTTCCATAAAAGATGATCTCTTCTGATCACTGTATAGTATACTCTTTAGTTAATTTTCTTTGAAATAATAATACAAGTTAAAAACATTTACATTTGGTTTTACTGAAGGATAGTTTCTCTTTTTAATTTATTTTTTCACTTATATAAGTAGAAATTTTTACGAAAATTAATCCTCATCAATGAAATAAATAATTACTTCAACAAATAAAAGAAGAATGAATTACTTCAATAAAATAAATAAAGCATCAAGGATACAGAAGAATTTATCTTTAAAATTGCATTCTTACTTAAGTGGGATATTGAATCATTGTTGGGTAATAGGTAACCCTGTCGAGGCTATGAACGCCCGCTGGTTGCAGAGTCTCTGCCTACAACAAATGAGTATACCAAAATTAATCTAACGAGATTCTTTTGCTTTTATCTTTATAACCAAGTAATGGCTGATGTAGGTCAAATAAATACCTATGAGAAAAGGGAAATCAAAAGAAAGATAGTTAGAGAAGATGTTGTTTATTGATAAACGAGAAGTACTACTTACCTTGTATTCCATGCAATTTAGTTTTATTTTCAAAACTATCTTTATTTTAGAAGTTCTAGAATTAAAAAAAAACTCTCAAAGATATAGTTGGTTTCGTTCAAAGTGAATCCACCAATTGTTTGCTGTCAAACAACCCGCCCCCCCCCCAATTTATTAATGTTGGTAGTAAAATATTACTTTTATAAATGGGGACCCTTTCAAAAAACATATATACCAAAAAAAATCAATCCTAGCATGTAGGTATTTCTTTTATTTTTAGAATAAATAAATATATCAAACAAAACCTGTAAAACCATTAAAATGCTACTTTTTAAAAATTAGCATGAAAAGCATCACAAACGATACCTTTCTAACACACCACGATCTACGATGAAACAATTAAAAAAGAAAATCTATATTTGAAAAACAGTCATAATGTTAGAAAATCCTTAAAGCTTCTCAAAAAAGTTAAAGTCTCACATCGCAACATCGTTGTTTATAAAAAACTTCTCTTAAGAGGCTACCCCGAAGGATTGCAAAATGCGATATTGCGATGGTATAATAGCCTTCTCACAATGCATTTCAGTCATAAAACACAAGCCTCAACCTATTATATGCCGATATTGCGAAATGCGATCTCAACCTAGACCCACCTCTTAATCTTTCCACCAACACATGCAGAAGTCCATTATTTGTTAAAAAGAAACTCGACAAGTGATGACACTTGTTTCTCGCATCTCACATTTCGCACAAACTCAAAAAAATGGTAAGTTAAACAAAAACGAATTACGAGATATAGTGATCTGCGATATTGCTTTGCAAATCGCAAAATCGCTATTATGGCAGTTTAAAGGCTCACCACCCTAGGAGATTGTTTCCCGATTTACAATGTGAATATTTATGGACATTCAAGTTGAAAGATAACAGATCATTAGTGGGCATTTATGAAGAATTAATTGCATTTGTGTGTGAAAGGTCATTTAGCATGATTTGATATCTTCTTACATTATTTCAAATAAAACACCTTTATCACCTTTACTGGTTTTCTTCATCGATTCATTCCTACGTTCAGTATCATTTTTATCCGATAAAAAGTTCCTCTTGAAAATTTTAGGGAAAAGCCGCAAAACAGGACACCAAAAGCAATGGTGAAGAAAGGGAAAGCAGTCACCTCTAAGAAGTTAGAAATGACTCCTTTGTTCATGGATACTACATGTAATAAGGAAGCAGGGACATCTACATGGGAGGCTATGTATCAGTTACTAGAGGAAGAACAACCAAGGATTCTTGAGACAACCATTATAGTTGATGGGTGCAATTCCTCTGATGCTTCCATAACTAAGCTTGCATGCTCATTTCTGCACCGAATAGCCGCACGACCAAAAATAATCCCCTATACTGACATGGTTAAGTGGATCATTGACGACACTAATATATCTGACAGAGAATTCAAAACAAGAGGCCAGAAAGGTATAAGATCTTTCACTCTAGAAAACCTAAGGCTTATGTACCACCTACCGGAGCCACAGGTTACCTACAACAGGAAATTTGTTGAGAAATTAGTCAAAGAAAATGAGGACCTGGTAGACTGCACAAAGAATTGGTCAAATAATGATGAAAGAATCAAGAAAGACAAAAACGGTATTTACGCCACCGTATCTGTTTGTTCCCCTTTTTGTTTTGTTGCTGCTATGTTATGTAGACTATTTGGCAAACCTGTGACAATAACAAATTCTCCTCAAAATGGTTGCCCTTAATAGATGTATCCATTAATGCAACAATAATATATTGGGTACAAATCCTATCTGATAATTTAGCTAAAGAAATTATAGAGTATAGAAGGAAAAGGAGTATTGCTTCAAGGGTTTACCCTCCGTTTTTCATGAGTGCTTATGTAATGGACACTATTTGTTTTGGTTCTAAATTCCCTCTTATGGGATGGAAGTGGACTATTCAAGATCCACTTCCTATTCACATCCACCACAAAGACATGTGGGAATCCAATTTTGAACCACATTTTTTCAAGATTTTTCACGGGGTTATGCTTCCTATCCAAAAACGAATTTATAACTGAGATGCCCCAGATTCTCCCAAGAAGCTGAGGTAGACATCCTCCCAGTAGCTCAATGGTTCAGGGAAGAGACATTTACATATATTAGAGTATTTGGCAGCATCGCTTCTCCCTATGTTCTTCCTTTCTATGTCCCAGATAAATTAATGGATAGAGAGATAGCCTATCAGACATGTAGTGAAGAAGGGACGAGCAAAACATTGAAGGAGTCAAAGAAGGCCATTTGGCCTCAATTTCCTGTGTCATGTGGAGTGTTTGCATTACATGACCTTTGACTTGCATTTAGGGAAGTAGATAATATGTTGTCTCTACGATTACCTAACTTCCCCGGAAGACAATATGACCCATTAAGTATTGTCAAGGATTTCACCACTATGCTCAAAATAAAGATATTCAGCAATGAGAAGGACCCATTTGATGATGTTTTCTTGCAGAAGAATACCTTCAAAGAAGTGAAGCATATGGCACAGATACTTTTTTATCAAGAGGGTCCTGAAGCATTTTATAGCTACAAAGAAAAGAGATTATCAAAGGTCCCATTGGACCAATTGTTAATTGAACCAATAAGGGAGCCCATTCCTAGTGTAAGCATAGATGGTGACTCTAAGGAAAAATCTAAAACTAATTCTGGAAATGAATCCTAAGAGAAATTTTCCAAGGGATTTGAGAAGTCATCAGAAAATAGGAAAAGCAGGAGCAAGGAATCAATCTAGGATACAACCCAGACTGCAGCAAAGACAGATGAACAGACTTCAACCATCAAGCAGACTGAAACCCATACTCCCTCTATACAACTAATAAAGCCTCAGGTAATTAATTTGGAAGAGGAGTGGGATAATTTCAACAAAAAACTCAACACAAAGGAACAAGCACCGCAGACGCAAATGACACATCAGGAAACAACTCCGGAAATTATAACAGGGGGAACTGTGAATACTCAAGAAATAGAACACATTCCTGTTACCTCCACCTCTAAGATTGTTTTGAGAATAGAAGAAATTCCCCCTCTTGTTTTATTTTATATCCCATAGCACAAGGCCGTTGTTAAGAGATAGAGAAAGAAAATAAAATTGGAACCCACAACTGCTACCACTCTAGACAATGAGCCGATGGATGTCCTCTAGAAAGACTCATCCACCGACCCATCGGCCAACCTCACCAGGCTCTCGCAGCTCGCAGGTGCATACACTACGACAACCATTGACAAAGCAACAAAGGTACAACTATTGCTTAAAGAAAAAGAAGATAAAATTTTGTCACTCGAACAACAGTTACAACAAGCCAAAACCAACCAACAAGCAGAAATACAATTGGCTAATCTACAACAGGAGTTCCAAAAAATGCAAATAGAACATCAAGCAGCTTGGTAGATAAGGAGGCACAGATACAGAGCATAATAGATCTACATAAGGACAGCCCAAATATTGATCAGTTTGTCATTGAAGCACTCGGCCTCAACTCCCATCGCACACACCAAAAAGAATTTCTATGCCAAAAAATATCACAGTGGAACTCTCACTGCGAAACAAGCGACAAATTAACAAGCCAAGTTGTGGAAATGCGACTTTAATATGATGAAATTCTTAAAAAGGTTTCAGATTTCATAACTTGGCTAAATTATGAAAATGGGAGAAGAGCCAACATGCCCAAACTGGATGAATCACATAAGGAGATCTTATTTGGAAGTTGGGATTCTCGGCTCAAAGAGGCAAAACAGGCAATAGAGGATGCGGCAGTGGCGTCAAACAACATCATTGAAATTGTAAATGAAAATTTGCATAGTGCTAATCTTATGGCAGAGACCACCCCTAGTTTCCTTCCGAATGCAAAACAACTTGAATTATAGTGGAAACGGGAAGGAGAAGAAAGAGCAAAAGCAATTAGGCAAGTGACCAAGTTAAACTAGGAGGCATATTGGCAATATCTGGTAAAACCACACAGCCAGTGGATGACCTTGAGATGCCTAATTGTTTCTACCGAGAAAATTGTGCCAATGCTCATCAATGTCGTGTTTACAGGAGAACTGAAAGCTAAAGTCAGCCAACCTACACTCCTCAAGACCATGCTAGATATTTGTGATCTGAAAGATCGAATGCATGATTAGTCATTATGCACATCTCTATTTTTGTTTTATTTTGCCTAAATTGAGGCAGTCGTTTAAACCTCCTCAAATTTTTTTGTATAGTCTATTTTTAGTTTCATAAGTTAGCATTTAAACCCCTCTCATGCATTTAGAGAGGGGTCCAGAAATTTTATCAGAAACATTCTTCAGAACATGCAATTTTATCCCTTTGAGGAAGTTCTAGTGAAATTAATGTAACGAGATTTATTTTCTACTTGAATTTGACATCTTCTACTGAAGTTACACTTCTGTACTCTTAGATGATGTTGGATGATTTGAAAGTAGATCAATATTGCTCGAGCACATGAGTAGAACGTATTATAAATGGTATTTTTATCTCTTAATTCTTTTTACTTATGCGTCAAGCAATAAATTACCTTCAAGTTATTTATGTATGAAATTTTGAATTTTTTATTGCCATTATTGCACTATTGTATGATGATGATTTATAGTTTATGCTAAATACATGAATGATTTTTATGCAATATATCTCTCATATTGTTCGGCTAACTTTTTATACAAAACGATCATTGTTAAATGGATTCACTTCTTATCGTAATTGAATGATAGTTTATGCTAAATACATGAATGATTTTTATGCAATATATCTCTCATATCGTTTCGACTAACCTTTTATACAAAATTATCATTGTTAAATTGAATCACTTCTTATCGTAATTGAATGATCATTATTATCAATTGCTTTCAGACATCATTTTAGATCGCATATATCATGTTACTCCCAGGATAGTTATAGTTAGATAAATATTTTTTATTAGGACAAACTTCACATGATTATTAGTTAAATGAGATTAGTTTGAGGTTAAGTATACTCCAAAATTCTCAAAACATCATCCCATTAGCACAAGCATAAAAATAGATTGGGAAACTGGTCCCATCATCCCCAGTCGAAGCCATTATTCCAAATGGAAAAGGAGTTGTCCCAAGGTCTGGATTAGGTGGTTATCCCCCTTGTTGAGGTAATGATTTTCAAGCCTTCAACAATTATAAAAAAGAAAAATTGAAGTATAAGGAGAGAAATATAAACATGACCAGAGAAAATGAAACTCAACACCACAATAAGTACCAGTCAGCATGTGATGAAATTAAGGAATTGAAAGAAAAATTAAAGGGGAATATTTCTTTAATTCAAGCAAGAGATATCATTTGGAATGATATTATTTAGCAAGTCAAAGTAGTATGGGATCATATGGTGGTCATGGCTAAAGAAAAGGAAATGATTAGGGTCACTCAATGCATTATTTACACCAATAAACTTCAGTCACGGGAAAGTGCACAGCTGGCTAAAAATACCATTGATTATTTAAATGCCAAATCTTCCCAATAATTGAGGGCAATAGACATTGTAGACAGAACAATTGTGGTGTCAGAGATAAGCAAGATGGTGCAGAAAAACATGTATAGGAAGCATGCATAGAGTAGGTTATTGGAGGTTAGAGAATCAGTGGAAGCTTTTAACTCCAATTTTGACAAGAGAGTCTGAGCAGGTTAACCTTCATGTTGGGATCAATATGAAACATTGCTAGTGGAGGAAAAGAGTAAGATCAATTCTTCTCATGAGAGAACAACAGTTTTAAAAGGAGCAACAATTGTAAATTACTTGTGGAGGGATTTCCAGTTGCTATGGTTAATTAAAAAAAATCATTGAGAAACCAACATACACCAAGGTAGCTAATTTATGAATGGCCTACAACAGGATGATGAAGTGCCCAGTTCCTAACTTGGCCTTATGGAAGAAACGTCAAAGTTTAATTTCCACAGTAAAGGTTCAAGTTGTGGTACCTAAAGTTTCATTAAGTGACCCTAAAATTGCACAAGGGTCCCAAGTTATCGAATGACCATTTTCACTTATTTTCAATTTCTGGAAACTGTCTCAATTTTGTAATTGAAGAATTAGGAATATTTTAGTCTTTTAACTTTCATGAGGAGTGAATAGTTAAGAAGTAGTTATCACAGTTGACAGTTTTAATAATTGTTTCCAATGTAATAGTTTCTTTAAAAGAACTTCAAGGGACAAGTTTTGGGGTTTCGAATTTGTTCCTCAGAGAAACAATTTTACTGTGTAATGTACAAGATTTTCTTGGAGAAGTAATGAAATTTCAAGATGATTCCAACTGTGTGTTGAATATGACATGTTTAATCTCTCTTTATGTAAGTCATTTATGTGTTTCTCTTCTTTGGAAACAGTATAATTAAGTTGCCACTTCTTTTTAATTGAATGGATTTACTTATGCTTTAAATAGTTGACAGTACATGTATATCTTTACTAAAGGTAACCTTAAACTGTGCTCCACTTTTTCCATCATTCCACTTCTGCAGTCTTCAATTATTTTGACTAGGATTTGGTATAAAATTATTTTTTTCTTGCAACCTTATACATTATATTCCTCTTTATTCTCTTTCTAGCCAAGAAACTTGGATTTTTTAGAAGGAAACTTTCCTTCCCCTCATTTCCCTTTTCCATAATCTACTCTTCACAAGAGGTATTTTGAATATGTTTCTTTTTCTTTCCCTATTTTGTCATAAGTTGAAGAGATAAAGACTATAGATACTTCAGCTTCATCTCAAATCGTTGCTGCAATTTCTCAAAATGTCCCAATCTTTCTAGTTCCTTCTTCCTCCTCTACATCTCAAACAGGGAACCTTCCTCCTCCCCTAAATCAAAATATGGTGATTCTAGGATTTCTACGAATAGATATGCTCCTCTAAATTTAGTTCAACCTATGAATGTGATGCATCAAGATTATTTGAACGTGTTTCCTATATTCACAGGAGAGGATGAAATTACATAAGAAAATAATGTGGCTACTTTTTGTGCTTTTGCAGAAAATCTAAATGTTGAATATTTAGATGTTGTGATGAGATTTTTTATTCAGTATCTAAAGAGAGAAGTTAGAAAATGGTTCAAAACTCTCCCAACAAATTCAATTAATACCTAGGAATAATTAGAGAATGTTTTCATACAAATATGGGGAGAGAAAAAAGATCATGGTTATTTCCTAATAGAATTTAATGCCATTAAAAGGAATCCAAATGAAGAGGTTGTAGAGTTCATTAAGATGTTTAATAAACTCTATAGTAGTATTCTAATAGAAATTAGGCCTCCTCTTGCAGTTGTTAAGGTGGTTTTTATAGGATATTTCGAATCAGATTTTGACTTTACCTTTAGCAAAAGAAGACCACCGACTTCAGACCAGATTCAAACAAATGCCTTGGAAATTGAG
The DNA here is from genome assembly GCA_000404065.3 of Pinus taeda. Lineage (NCBI taxonomy): Eukaryota > Viridiplantae > Streptophyta > Pinopsida > Pinales > Pinaceae > Pinus > Pinus taeda. The sequence continues at coordinate 230,709 of APFE030836216.1, read as the reverse complement.
GCCAATTTGTCTACTACTGGAAAAATGAAGTCAAAAGTTGGTCATGCTTATAAGAGAAAAGGAAAGGAAGAGGTTGGATATTTATCCTAGAATAAGTATACACAGTAGCAGAAGTTGGACGAGATGGCTAATGTCATCGAGAATTTATCTAATAAGTTGGAGAAAATGGAGTTAGAAAATACAAATCCACCTAGGCAAAGTCAACAAGAATCGAACAAAAATTTAAATCCTCAGTTTAGGAGAACTCCTCTGCAAATTCTGCAGAGGGAAAGGAAGGATCAACAAGATCAAGTGCAACCCCCTTTATACCTTGAATATGAACTAGAGGAAACACTAGACGAGACTTTAAATTTTTAGGAAAACTAGTATTCCACCTTATCAAAGGAGGAAGAAGGGGAAGAAGTATGTGAGGAGAATGTTCATTTAGATCCTTAGGTTACTTTAATTGTTAATTGATAATTGTTGTAGAATATTTGCATATATGATGCAAGCTAAATTACATAAGAAATATAATCTCAGATCAAGAAAGAGATCCAGAACTCAAGACCAAAGTGAAGATCAACCCCAACAACATGCTTAGAAAGTTGATGACAAGGGAAACAACTAGGTCTAAGTATTCCAATCCATTAAGGAGAGTCATCTAAAAAACATCAAGTCAAGATAAACCAAGAAAGATAATCAAACCACACTGCTCAAAGTCAGCGGAAGGTTCAAAACAATAAAATAGTAGAGGAAGAGTAATCGAAAGCAAAGAAAAATGTGCACTCTTTTAATTTTTAGAAGGAATTAGAGAAAGTGAAGATTTTGATCACATTAGTTGAGCTAGAAAAACAACCTGCTTATAGAAAGCATATTTCATATCTTATCAATTTATCACAAGTTTACGTAACCCCAAATACAGTCAATCTACAGGAAGAAACGTCAGTGGTGATGTTTTTCCTCATGTGGAGGAACAAGACTCAACCACACCTCATTTTTATATCACCCTCCCAATTCATGATATTATGTTGCATAATTGCATGCTTGACTCTGGGGCCTCTCATAATTTGATGCCCCTTTCTGTTATGAACTAGTTGAATTTACAGATCACAAAACCATATAAAGACTTGTATTCTTTTGACTAAAAGAGATTCAAGTATGTTGGCTTGATAAAGGATCTGGTGCTTTCTCTAGCACTAATTCCAGTCATGAGCATTGCAATAGATGTAGTAGTTGCATACATCCCAAAAATATTTGTAATGTTTCTTTCCAGATCTTGGGGAATGAAACTGGGAGTTCTGAAGTTGGATTTTACATATGCCATAATCCCAATATTTGGTGGAAATGAGAGGAGGCTATATCGGGAATAAAATTGTTAAGACAATTACTAAAGAGGGAAATTTAAATAATTACCCAATATATAGCTAGGATAACAATTTTTCGGTTTTAAGTTGGAATTAAATGACAAAATTTTCAAGCACACTCAGTTGCAAATTCATTTAGAAATTCAAAAGCAAGAAGCAATGCAGAATTCTATTTGGAAATTATTTTTTGATGGTACATATTCTAAGGACGTAAATGGTGCAGGGATTTTACTACTTTCCCCAAAGGGTGAAATAATCCCTCTTTCATACAAATTGGAATTTGATTATACAAACTATATTACGAAATATGAAGCTATGGTTCTTGGTTTACAAGTTTTAAGGAGTATGAACATTGATTGTTTGTCTGTTTTTGGAGATTCTGAATTAGTGGTAAAATAGATAAGGGGTTAATGCCAAACACATCATCCAAGGCTCAGAGCCTATCAGAATGAAGTTTGGGACTTAATTGAAAAGTTATTTTCATCATTTAATATTTAGTTTTTGCCAAAAGAAAAACAACATATTGGTTTACTCACTTGTAATGGCATCCAGTAGTTTTAAGCCTCCAAAAAATCCTAGTTTGAGATATGAAGTTGAAATTAGATATGGGCCTTCTATACCTAATAATTTTATTCATTGGTAGGTATTTGAGGACAAGGAGTATATTAAACGATTTATTGAGGTGGTTGGAGAGTTTTATTCTTGAAAGATTGATCAAGAAGAAGAAGGTCACAATGTTGATGAAGAAGAGGCTGAAGAATAGTTACCTTGGAAGGACTCTATTGTAGACCATAAAATTGTGCAGCTCAAGGAAAATGTGATTCCAAAGGGTTTGGTTCCTTTGGAGATATTGTTTGACGCAAATGATGTTCTTATGAATCTTACTAGGCAAAATTGGGAATATGATGTTCAGGACTGTAATATTGGAACTGAGCATAACCCTAAGCTTATAAAATTGATGAAGGGTATCTCAAAGGATTACAAATAAAGATATGTTAATATGTTTAAAAAATATTTTGATATCTTTGTTGGTCTTATGAAGATTTAAAAACATATAATAGAGATATTATACAACATAAAATTGCATTAAAATCAAGAGTGAAACTATACAAACAAAAGCTTAGACATATTAACCCTTTGTTTCTCCCTTTGATTGAAAAACAAGTTAAAAAATTTATTCAAGATATAATCATTGTGTCATTAATATATTCGAACTGGGTAGGAAATTTGGTGCCTGTGAGAAAAAATAATGGGGAAATCAAACTATGTATCGATTTTTGGAATCTGAATAGGGCATCTTTAAAAGATACATATCCCCTTCCCAAGATGGATCAAATTCTATAGAAAGTTGTAGGCTCTTTGAGGATATCAATGATTGATGGGTTTTCTAGATATAATCAAATAGTTGTTCATCCATATGATCAAAAGAAGACAATCTTCATAACACCATGGGGTACTTTTATGTATGCTAATATGCCCTTCAGTTTGATGAATTATGGAGCCACTTTCTAAAGGGATATGGATATAGCCTTTGTTGGAGAAAAGGGTAATTTTGTAGTTATATATCTGGATGACATAATAGTATTTTCAAAATCAAATGATGAGCATTTGGAACATTTGCAGCAGACTTTTGAGAAGTGCAAAAACTAGGGCCTATCCCTTGAATCCTAAAAAGTCACATTTTTCTCTTAGAGAAGGGAAATCATTGGAACATATAGTATCAAAAGAAGGAGTTAAAATTGATCCAAAATGTGTGGAGGCAATCAGTAATATCCCTTTACCCATAAATAAGAAAGAAATACAAATTTTCCTGGGTAGAATAAATTTTCTCAGGAGATTTATTCCAAACTATGTAGAAATTATAAAGGAAATTACCAATATGTGAAAGAAAGATGTGGAAGTTATGTGGAATCGAGCAACCTAAAAATATTTTTCAAGGATTAAGAAGTCTTTTGGAGAAGCTTTGGTTTGGTAAGTCCTAATTATGAAAATCCTTTTCATATTCTCTTTTGCATCTCCTACTACAATTCCAGTAGTTATTTTGTAAAAGAGTGAAGATAATAAAGATAAACCTATGGAATTCTTTAGTCAGGTACTGAGGGATGCAGAGCTAAAATATAAATTTTTAGAAAATCAAGCATATGCCCTTGTCAAAACTTTAAAGGCATTTAGGACATATATTTTACAATCCAATATCATTGCATATATACCTAATACAATAGTCAAAGATGTATTAACATAGGGGGGCAGTGAAGGGAGAAGAGGAAAATGGATAGCGAAAATACAGGAGTATGATATGGATATTAAACCAACTAAATTAATAAACGGGCAGGGGTTAGCCAATATTTTGACAAAATTTGAATACCAGGCAATGGGAATAAATTTGTTGGCCGAAATTTCTAAACCAAATCCAGTTGCTAAGGAAGGCGAATCTAATGAATAGGATAATAGGATTGCTTATAAATATCTTTGTTTTGATTGGTACAAGAATATTTGTTATTTATTAGTTCTCCAAAAAAATTTGATAGAGAAAGATATAAGTCTTTGAGGGTGAAATCCCAGAAGTACGTTATCTCAAATGGTCAGGTACATTGGAAGGACCTTGTTGGTGTTTTGTTGTTGTGTTTAACCGAGGAGCAAATGACTGATATCATAAATGAATATCATGGTTGCACCTGTGGGGGTCATTATAGTTGGAGGGTTACAACACACAAAATCATAAAGGTTGGTTTCTCATGGCCTGCCCTATATTCTAAAGTGTATAGATTAGTGAAATGTTGCAGAGAATGTCAATTTTTTGTTGAAAAGAAGAAGTCAACACCATTGCCATTGATCCGTTATTTGTAGAAGAGCCTTTTAGACAGTGGGGGTTGGATTTTATAGGAGAAATCAACCCACCTTCAAGTGGATATCACAAGTGGATCTTAATAGCCACTGATTAATTTACAAAGTGTTGAAGAAAGTGTAGCTAGGTTTGGTCTTCATAACGACATGATTTTTTTATTTGATATAGAAAGGAAATAATTTATTGTTGTAATCTTACTACATTGGTTTCATGAGCAAGAAGTGTCTCTAGATAAAAGACTTCTTCTTGATGTCTTTAGGATTTATGTAAATGTCAAAGAGTCATGTCATGTGTATAGAAAATCTTTATGAGTTCATGTAAATATGTACAAGTCTTCCAAGTTGTGTAACAGCCCTCCAAGACTAAGATCAATGCCTCAAAACAAGCCTTTTGGAGTCTGCAAGCAAATCGATAAGGGAATAATCATGTCAGCTCCAAACAAATGAATTAAATATATAAATATGTCATGTCGGATTGAAACAAATAGTCACGTCGGTTCATGAACATATTTCGGCTCAATTATATGTGGCTCATTACTATAAATACCCAGGAGGGGTCAGCGAAAATAAAACAACAAATTTCAGATGCCTCTGATGAGCCGCAGTAAGGAAGCCACAGTCATGAAGAGAAGGGAGTTGTAGTCATGGATAAGAGGAGCCGTAGTAAGCCACAGTCAGTGAGGTAAGGAAGCCATGGTCAAAGGACAAGTAGCCACAGTCAAGGAGCAGGTGTTTGGGTGGAGAAACCATAGACAAGGCTTTCTATTTTAGGGCTTGATTTCTCCTCAATTGGGGATTAGGAGCAATCAATCAATACCTCAGATGCATGAAGAACCACACATTAACTTAAGGTCAGTGTTATCTCTTATCTTGGTCTCAGATGGACAGGATTATGTATTGATTACAGTCTTGGTTTTGTGGAAATCACACTTGATCCTAAAGATGTTGGACATTCTCGGCATACCTATGATAAAATGATCTTAGATGATGGCATTCATTGGTACTCCTGTAGAAAACTAGACAACAAACAATAGTGACTTTGGTGATAGATAAGATGAGATACATATGGTCTCACTAGGTATTATAGTATTCGGATCTAACATAATGTAGTCTTGATGAGCTACAAGGAGCAGCAACAAAGATCATATTCCAGATCTTGACAGAATTGTAATAATAATAGATGTGGATCATGATTTTGTATCTCTGTTGGTCTCATGATTTCAAGGTACAACAATAATCTCAGAAGTAGTAGTAAAACTATGATGCAACAGTAATGAAGATCATGGTGTTTTAACAGTGACGAAGATCACAATGGTGATGACCTTTGTGGTGCAGCAAAGATAGTAATATCAGCAGTGACACGAAGAGGATTGATTGCTTGGTCTTAGAGAGGCAGATTGAATCATGGGTCATGGTATTGGTATTCATCAACGAAATTTCTATAAGAAGAATTTACTAATGGGTTTTCCTCTCCATGTGGGAGAGGATTTGGCCTTGGCAAAGAGCCAAACATTTGTTTTCTTGTCTCTTTTTGCTTTGGTAGCAGTTTGATGAAGTAAACACACATTTTAATAATGTATAAAATACTAAGCTAAGATAAATTGTATAAATGCTTCACAAACTGTTATCATGGCAAAGAAGAATCATCTTAATATGCATACCTTAAGATTCTTCAACATGGTATTAGAGGGATTGGTTTGGTAGTCAAGGAAAGGTATAAAAAGGGGCATGCAAGCATAGCAAACTAAAAAGCTATACCTTGATCAATCTCTAGATCAAAGGTTCAATCTACAACAACAGTATGGAAAACACAAGGACATTTGATCAAGGAGACAATCCAAAAAGAAGTCCACATCTACATTCATCTATAGCAAGGGTTTTGGAGGTCTAAAGTCGAAGTCTAGTCTATAGCAACAACCTTGGCATGATCTCAGCATTGCAGTGATTGATATTTTCAAAGAACAATCTAGATTGCCATACAAAGAAGAAAATCATCTACAACATGATTTGTATCAACAATACTCAATAAAGAATGAAGGTGTTCAATGCCACAACCATAATAACACCTATTGATGGATCTATACATCATGGCAATCAACATCAAGTCAATGCTACAAGGATCAGATATTCAAGACAATCATTTTGAAGGTTTGAAGGTAAGCTTCAGCAAGGATCCTATCGAGAGGAAGCATCGATATATTTACAACCAACATGATCATGGTGAAGATCTTGTCTTCATGTATCAAGTAAGTATATTTTATTCTATAATCAAGTTTTGGTTTATTGACTTCATCAGTGCAAGAAGATCTATGGGTTAGATAAAGCTCTTGCAATAAGATTGACAGAATCTAGATGAAGAAGTTAAGTCATCACATCAAGGTCTCCTTTCAGTCATAAGAACTCTTAACATTCTATGAAGTAAGAAAGGAGGCACAAGAAGATTACATAAAATGTTGGAGGATATATTCTCTGAAGTAAAGTGCAGAAGGTTCCAAAGAGTGAAGAAGTATCCTCATGAAATATCAATGGAGAGATCTGGGAAAATAATCATCATTGATATTGATATTGATAAGTAAGGTAATAGATGTCCATAAACAAGAAGGTTACTTCTATCAACAATATGTGGTCTCTATGTCAGATAGAGAAAGGAAAGTTGTATAGAATACAAAAAAGTGCAGGGAAGTAGAGGAAAGGTTGACAAGATGAGTACTATGGAAAGATTACCTGGTAGATGGAGAAAGTTGTGGAAAGGATCAAGGGAAAGAGGGAATAATGGATCTCCACTATGGATGAAATGATATCCCTCTCAAAAGGATCCTATCAGGAGTCCCTGCAGATATGAACATAATAAGATGCATCGTGGCATCAAGAGCTCGTATGGAATCTTGAAGAACATAGCTCTTGGGAATCTCATTATAAATTGAAGAAAAGGAAGAAGTCATTCAAATGAAACATTTTCCAGATGGGAATGTACTAGATCTTGAAGGATATCTAATAGAGATCTCAGTGGAGGATCTCCTAGTCTAGGAAGGCAGTAAATGTTTCATCAGAAATTATGTCTCTTGTAACTCATGAGTTGGTGGTTCAATGACATGAAAAATAGAGCAGACCAAGGGATTGAAGATATTTTCAATCAAGGAAGTTACAGGAAAATACCAAAGAAAAATAAGGTATGTATGATTGTATTTGTATTTGCATTTGATATTCTAATGTCATCATATGTGGTTGTAGATAAAATAGATCAAGTGTGATCAAAAGGGAATAGATTTCGTCCTCTGAAATGATGCAGAAAGGCATAAGTCAAACTAGATGAAATCAACATAATATGTCCTCATAATGTAGTATGAGTTATTTGATGACCATTGAAGAGCTATGAGAGTTCCTGGGAATGGAATACATGAGGATGGAAGAGATCATGAAACATGAAACCATGACGAAGGCATTCAACATCTAGAGGATCAAGAATACTTGACCTGGAAACCTCCTAGAATGATGTGAAGACTTTGATGGAAGTTTGAACAGATGAGGACCCTTGACAACAGATATGATTGGCATATGTGTCAACATAAATGCAGAATGATTGATACCTACAAGAAGATGTCACTGGAAAAAGGCATCACCAAAAGGTAATATGTAATTTGTTTTTGGTGTCTGACCTCTCAGAAAAGTTTGGGTATGTGTGTAGGATAAAGGAAAGGAGAGTTGTGAAGGATGTCACAACTATGTACCTTGTGATCCAGAGTAATCATTTTTGAAGGAAAGTGAAGATGGAGAAGCTTGTGAAGGAAGCCCCAAATGTAAATCCAAGGAGGATACTTTCCGGGAAAGAAGGAATGACATGACGGAGGAAATTGATGGATGGCTAACCCTACATGTAAAGAAATTGATGACATCAAAGTCTTGAATCATCAGTCAACTAGAAGACCTTATAAATCACTGATAATAGAGTCCCTGGGTAAGAGGGAGCTTTGGGAAGTTCATATGAGCAAAGGAACTCAAGCAAGTTTTTGAGTAAAGAGAAACTTGGAACTCAGTGTTGGTTAAGAGGGAGAGTTAGACATGAAATTCTTGTCTTCAGTTTGGAAGACAGAATGGAGGACTGTGTAATCATCTGGCATTTGACACTCTTTAAGGATGTGGTATGGCATCCAAGACAAGAGTGGGCAAGAGGATTGATATTCTTGAGGGTTGGGAACCCAAGATGAGAATAGTCCTAGTAGGGCGTACTCAGAGAAAACCCGGGTGGGTATGACCCTAAGAGAGACAATGATGATGTGTGTCTATCAGTCATTAGTCTCACCAACATTGTGTGCTCTGATCAAAGTGAGAGATAAAGTTTTTGGTCAAGGCCTTGTTAAATGGAAACAATGTTGGTTGAAATCATGTTATAACAGATGGATTACAAATTTGATTCTTCTTATGAGAAATTCTTTAGATTGAGAATGACCAAGTACCATTATGAATACCTCCTTAATTAAGAGGGAGTGTTGAAGAAAGTGTAACTAGGTTCAGTCTTCATAATGACATTATCTTTGTATTTGATGTAATAAAAGGAAATAATTTATTTTTGTAATCTTGATACATGGGTTTCATGAGAAAGAAGTGTCTCTAGATAAAAGACTTCTTCTTGATGTCTTTAGGATTTATGTAAATGTCAAAGAGTCATGTCATGCGTATGGAAACTCTTTATGAGTTCATGTAAATATGTACAAGTCTTCCAAGTTGTGTAACAGCCCTCCAAGACCAAGATCAATGATGTTATCACCTAGATTGACCTCAGGCTGTAGGGAGGCGATGCCAGGGTAACCACAAACCAAGCTTAGCCAAGTAGCTAGCCCTACTAGGTCGGGAGAGGGCTCTCTCCATAAGGATCTTAGTCAAGATGACTAGATCAGGTAAAGGAGTTTAGGCTAGGTATAGTAGTACGAAAGCTTTGATTGGAGTTTGTAGGGGTTTTTCCAGATCAGGAGGAGCTGGGCAATTTAGGTCTGGGAAATTAGGTCAGAAATGCAAAGTGTTCTATGGGGCAAGGTAGGCATAGGATTTAGCACTCTAGGGCTTGATGGGGTGAGATTTTTTAGACTGGTGAGAAGCTAAAAAGGGCATTTGACAATCATGCATCCTTCCTATACTGCAGAAAACATGAAGTGGTGAATGGTTTCCCAAGGCAGAGCACTGATGCAATGGATTCTACCTATCAAACTTGAAAACATTCAACTAGAAGCAATGAAATGATTGATGGCATACATAAAACATATAAACATATAATCACATAAGAAGAAACTGTACTAGAACTCCATACCACAGGGATCCCATAAAAATAGCTGCAAATCTTATTAATTTCACTGCCAAACTGCTTACAAATATGTACAATCAAGTTTTGAGCATCCACACTGAGTCCAACCAACAAAATGACTAAGAAAATACATGATATAGGCCTCAAAAAAACTAACCCTAGACTCAGTGGTCAAATCCATGAGAGGAGGAGTAGTTGCACAAAAGACTAAACTGAAAGCTAAAGACTAGGGTGGTCAAACTCACTCATCCCTACTATGAAGCACGCTGATTCATTACATGCCACTTAGGCCATTCATCTGATGTATCTACCCTAGGTAACAAAAATACACTTTAATTACATCATCATTATGAATTACATCAGTGAAAAATCGAAGTCCCACAGGTGAAAAGTACTTTCTAAGAGAAACAGTGAAAATTTTGGCTACCTGTCAAGTTCGCAGCACCAATGTCAAAAGCACAGCGCCTAGTCCAAAAATGAGGCAAAAATGTGATTTTTTGCTAGTTTTTGCCTTTTCCACCAACCAGTTTTGCCTTCCAAGGCTAGAAACATGGTTTTCCTGACTGTCTTAGGCCTTCTAAATCCAATGGTGGTGGCCATTTCTCCAAAAAGTGCACAACACCTAGGGCGCTGCGTGTTTGACCAAGTTGCTGATATAAAATTGCCTCAAAAAACACAAAAAAAGACAATATTTGCTAAAATATGCCAAGAGTCTTCAAAATTGGTCAAGGAGCTGATGTTTGGTGTGTCTAGGCATGGAGTGAAGCCTCTGCAAGTGTGTCAAGTTTTTCCCTTGTACATTTCTTCAATAACTTCTCCAAGTGATCATTGATGGCCTGAAGCCAACGCTCCTTGTCTTCTTTGATCATATGATCATCAAGCATAGCTTCATCAACTATCTCTTTTTTCCTTTACCCTTTAAGTTCCAAGACTCCTTTCAAACCTCTGGTTCTAGGTCTACCTCACTGTATGGTCTGTTTTTTTCTTCTGCCATGGTGTTTTAATGTCAAACCCTATGGAGGTATTAGGTTGTTGGAATTTATGTAACGAAGGAGGGGATAGGGAGTATTAGTATGATGGATATGAGGGTTGGGGTTTGGGAGCCTAGGTAGTTGTAGCACCTAGGGTTTAGGTTTTTGGGACAAAGGTTTAGGGAGTGTTGGACGTATAGGTTTAGGGAGAGGGAAGGAAGGTATAGGGGAGTATATGAAAGGGATTGTGAATACAAGGATAGTGTTGGGGGAATCTAGGGTTTAGATGTGAAATTAAACCAAATCTTCAATAAAACCTTTCAAACACTTATCAATTGACTTGAAGAAGAAAAGGCACGTCCCTTAGCTTCTACTTACTTTTCTTGAGTTTGAAAGCACTTTATTAGAGTTGAGGAGGCGATTTTAGCTCTCCTAGACAAACGTGCAGCACCTTAAGGAAACATGCAGTGCCAACTTCAAATCAACTTTTGAGTGCCTTCCCGATGTCAAAATTGATCGTGGGATAGCTCGTTGGAAATATTGTTGATTATTCTTTCCATAACATCTTGAATTTTCCAATTTGGAGCTCATTTTCTCTGACAAAATCTCAATATCCCAAGGCTGGTCAAAATGTGCAGAATGAGGCTGCCAAAATGCAGAGTGATGTTGCAATCAACTTTTGAAGGTCTTCCTCAACTCCAAATTGAGCTCATGATAGCTCAATGGAAATCTCTTCGTGTCTAGTTAGCATATGACTCATCAATAAAGTCATTTGGATATTCCATCTAGGAGAACAATTGATTGTACAAGGGTCACTCCAGAAGGGCAACAACTATCCTGTGGCAAATGATTGTTTGGAAATTTCTCCCAAACCATGAGACCTATGTAAAATATGAAGGGGGTTTTTATTATTGAGTCTAATATGGACAAAAGCCTCTCTCACTTTTGTCAAATTAATCTTTTATTGCTCAGAAACATCATTTGAATAAAACCTATCTCGATGTGTGGAATAGGGGATTTATAGAAATGAAGGGAAATGAACGGGATGAGGGGCTTCTAATTTCTTGCGAAAATTTTGGGAAGTAGGGAGGAATGTTAGGAAGTAGGGGAAGGTGTAATTTCAAATATTGGGTAAGGGTAAGGGGTCCAAAATGGAAAACCATAGGCCTAACCTAGAAAAGTGTCAAATTGTAGCAATAGGCTAGGGTTTGTGGGAAAATGATGAATTTGAGGGATATCTGTGATGGAAGTGTTCAAGAAGGTATATTTAGGATAGGGAAGGTGTGTGAGCATCATGATACAAGTTTTGTTGATGATTTTACCATCCAAGAAAATTTACCTCCAAAACCCTTGGAGAGGGAAATAAGCCTTACCTAAGCACAATTGAAGCACAAACAAGGTGTAAAATGACCCATTGGAACCTGAAATAATGATGACAACTCTTTTAATGATGGTACACTCAGCCAAATGGTGACATGGACCAATACTTGGAAAACTTTGGAAGGAATGAAAACAATCCTAGACCTAATACCCAGTGACCAAATTTTTATTGAAGACTCACTGAAATGAAAACAAATTGACTTTGACACCCTAAGACCACTCTATAGGATCATATTTGATCACTGGTGGAACGCTGCAAAGACTGACTCTAAGAAATTCCTCAAAACAAGCCTTCGAAATCTGCAAGAAAAGTGATAAGGGAATAATCATGTCAGCTCCAAACAAATGAATTAAATATATAAATATGCCATGTTGGCTTGAAACAAATAGTCAGATCAGTTCATGAACATATGTCAGCTCAATTATATGTGGCTCATTACTATACATACCCAGGAGGGGTCAGTGAAAATAAAACAACAAATCTCGGATGTCTTTGATGAGCCGTAGTAAGGAAGCCATAGTCATGAAGAGAAGGGAGTCACAAGCATGGGTAATAGGAGCCACAATAAGCCACAATCAATGAGGTAAGGAAGTCGCGGTCAAGTGAAAAGTAGCCACAGTCAAGGAGTAGGTGTTTGGGTGGAGAAACTGCACACAAGGGTTTATGTTTTAGGGCTTGACTTCTCCTCAATTGGGGATTAGGAGTAGTCAAGCAATACCTTAGATGCATGAAGAACCACACATTAACTTAAGGTAATCTTTATCTCTTATCTTGATCTCACATGGACATGAACATGTGTTGATTAAATTCTTGGTTTTGTCAAGATCACACTTGATCCTAAAGATGTTGGACATTCTTAGCATACCTATGATAAAATGATCTCAGATGATGGGATTCGTTGGTGCTCCTGTAGAAAACTAGACAACAGACAATAGTGACTTCAGTGACAAATAAGATGAGAGACATATGGTCTCGCTAGTCAATGAGGTAAGGAATTCACGATCAAGGGACAAGTAGCCGCACTCAAGGAGAAGGTGTTTTGATCTGATAATCACCCTATGAGTGACCTCAGTTGAAGATTTATTAAACAAAAGGTATTACAGACTCATGTGCTGGTGTGTGTTATTTGTTATTGAAACAATGAATCGATCAGATTGCCAATACATAGAAAATAATGGAAAGACAGTAGAGAGATACAGTAAGCAACACAAAGACACAAGAATTTTTTAATAAGGAGTTCACCCTATCCTCGAGGGCTACGTCTCCGGTCTAGCTTTCAGTGGTGGCCTTGTTTTATTGTGTCTTTAAGCAGAGAGTTACAAATACAGGGACTCAATAAGGGTTCTCCTGACGGCAGATTTACTTGGCAGGGTGGTTCTTGGATTCCCCAAGCCACTCGGAGTACACAGACTCATTCTCTTCCTACCAGCTCTGTGACCCTCAGTCTACAGTGGAAAGAGCTAACTGTGATGCTCAATCCAGACAGATTCCTCTGTGGTAAGGCTTGAATCTTCAAGCTCTCTGGTGCTCGATGCTGCCTATGGTCAACTCAGCCCTCTATCTCCTCTACTTGGCATTACTGCTCTCTGTGTTCAGTCCTCCTCTCAGGGTACACTGCTCACTGTCTCTCTTGGTCGCTTGGACTCTTCTCCAAACTTCCTCTCCTGTTCTTTCTGACTATCTCTATTCATGGCTTTAGCCATTCGATCCCTATGCCTATTCGGTTCCTCTCCCGCCTATGTTCATCCATCTTCTATAGCTACGCTTGGAGTTCCCTATTTGGCATCAGCATGAATGCTCGGGAAGTGGCCATGTGTCTCCATCTAATTGGCACCAGCATGCTTCGTTGGTTTGTTTCTTCCGTTATGCCGTGTATGCGTTCTTTTTCCACCATGGTAGTCGAACGAACTCCAAATCTCTTTAAATCGCGGTTTAATTCCCTGTCGATTCCACTTCCTCCATTGGGCGCAATCTTAGCCATCCGATCTAGGCTCCTCCAAATCCAAATTCATACACACGTCGAGCGCGGTTGACTTGATCGACCGATAGCGCGCGATCACGACGGTTTTTCTCTCACCTCCACTGCCACACATCGATCGCTAAGTGGGATTGCTCTTCTCTCCTCCAAAACCTCTTACCGTTCAAGGGCACCCCGATCAATACCACTGATTTTCCAGAGTGTGGGTCTCACCTTTTTTCCTTTAGCACTTTTTGTTTTCCACCCGCGGTTCTCCGGCTCCCAATGTGACCGAGTGCTTAAGGCTTTTCCACTTTAGCCCTTTTTGCCAAAAACTGCCTCCTTTTCCCGATCCAAGGCTCCCAGGGGCTGTTTTGACCTCCTGCGTAGTCTCCATGGGCCTCAATCAACGCGCTTTGACCGAGGTCCTCGTCGTTCCACGTTGGCGGCCATTGCCACTGGTTCAAGGAATTTTTTATCGTTGTTTTGGAATTCATTAGAGATTTATTCGACCTAATTCAGTCATGGTTCTCGATAGTCTTTCTATGGATCTGATTCGTATCATGGCCTCCCTACTGAAAAAGCTTTTGACCACCAAAAGTTGGTTTTCTTCAGGCATCGACTAAGTGAGGAAACTACTGTCTCACTTGTCCAATCTCAATCCATTTCACACTGCTTGGCTTTGAACCCTTAAGCCCAATCCTGAGGTATTCCACTTGTCCACTATGCGTCATGCTTGCCTTCCTGTCTAGCATCGTATCTTCCTGCAACTCATTAAGATATTCAGGTAGCAGGTCATCAACAGAAGGTAATTGACACTGCTCTTCAGGGTCCATAATCATTGAGGGTTCAAACAACCTCAAACAGTCTACATTTATGACTAAGTAGATGTGCATGTAAGCTGGTAGATCAAGGCGAAAAGCATTTTCACCAATCTTCTCAAGTATCCTGAAGGGTCCATACTTGATAGGTTTTAGCTTTTTACCTTCACCTTGCATCCTATCCTTGCTGATATACAGTGAGACTTGGTCTCCAACTTGAAAACTATGCTCCATCTGATGCTTATCATGCCTAGCCTTGTACTTGGCCTGGCTCTTCTCCAGTTGTTCCTGTACTACCTGGTGGATCTCCTGGATCTTTTCAATGAACCTAGTTGCCTTGTCCACATCACTGTGTCTTTCAACCATGGTATCTTTACCAAAGAAAAAATCCAAAGGGGACCTTGGTATGAAACCAAAATAGGTCTCAAAAGGAGATCTCTATGTAGAAGAGTGTTTGGCTCTATTGTAAGCATGTTGCACATAACACAAGTGTTCATCCCAAAGCTTAGGATGCTTGCTGCAATATCCTCTCAGTAACTGGATCACCGTCCTGTTAACTACTTCTGTCTGGCCATCCGTTTGTGGATGAAAAGTTGTGTTTTTCTTTAACTGGGTGTCCATTAGTTCCCACAGACTTGACCAAAACTTCCCCACAAATCGCGTGTCTCGATCAGATACTATAGAAGTGGGTAATCCAAAATGAACCCATACATGTTCAAAGAATAATTTTACAGCTTGTTCAGCTATAATTTGTTTACTATAGGGTATCAAAATACACATTTTGCTGAACCTATCCACAACAACATACAGATAATTATGACCTTTCCTAGATTTAGGCAGTCCTCCAACAAAATCCATGGAAATGCTTTCCCAAGGGTGAGAAGGAACTGGTAATGGAGTGTATAAGCCTAGTTTTCTGTTACTGGGCTTTCTTTTAGCACACATAGCACATCCCTTCACATATCTAGAAACTGTCTCATTCATTTTCGGCCAATAGCAAAACCTTTGCAGCTGTGCAACTGTTTTACTTACCCCAAAGTGACCTAATACCAGAGAAGTGTGTGCTTCCCTAATTATCTTTACTCTCTTAGTTTGTGGAATGCAGGGTTTCCCACAATGATATAAGAGTTGGTCCTTCACATGAGAGTCCAATTCTTCTACTCTTTTGCCCTGACTCAAAGTTGCATATACTTCTTTAAAGTCCATATCCTGAGCATATTGTTCTATGTAGCTTTCTTGTAGCACAGAATTATGCTTAAGTATGGTAGATGCATTTATAATGGGTCTAGATAACATATCTGCAACCTTATTATGTATGCCCTTTTTATATCTGATGACTAGATGAAACTGTTGTAGAAAACCCATCCATCTATAATGTCTTGATTGTTGCAACTTAATTTGGGAGTGTAGATATTGAAGTGGCTGATGATCAATGTGTATTACTGTCTCTTTGCCATTAAGTAATGTTTCCACTTTTTCACACTCTGAACTAATGCATACAATTCTTTATCATAGGTAGGATAGTTAACTACTGTAGGATTAAAAGTCTCAGAATGATA